>CABFVZ010001927.1:137904-152293 GCA_902151445.1 Timema monikensis | reverse complement strand
TTAAAAATAAATTTTTGATGTTTAATATTTCATAGAATAAAACTCTTTCGAATGACGAAAAAAAAAATTTCTGTACATATGGCCTTAATTCGCCTCGTCAACGGCAGGCAGCCCAGTCTATTGCGAGAGTGAGGCTTAATCGGACTTGGTTGACCCTTTACTAAATCTACTTGGCTGCACTATTGGAGCTTCTTGGCATTATATCTTCTAAACGTCCTACATGAAAGCTGGCCGTGGTATCGCCCGTTGGAAAGGTGGACGCTCTCGTCACAGATCGAGAACTACCTCTTAGAACTATCGGTCGATGATTCTCAACAGCGACAAGGATACGAGTTGGTCTAGCATTCCTGTGACGTCATAACTATACGCGCACTAGACTGGAAGAGCTGGTCTCGACTGTTAGCAATCCGGGGAAACCGTGAACACATCTCACTTAGCTATATCCAGATTTCATTACGATTAACCTTCTGGAAGACCTTTTTTCCAACCAGAATCATAACATACAGTAAGGTCCTAGTAGGGAAAAGGGCCTTTCAGAAGGTAAGAAAATCTGAGTATAGGTAGACTAATACAGCATGGTGGTGATAAATATTAATTGGAATAACAGCGGACATAGTAAACAAAGGGGAATAAAAGGGAGGGAAACGTTTTAATAACAGAGATTAAGAGTTCTTACTTGCCATTTTATCGGACAATATATTGCTACCCGCTTCGGTGGCCGCGTGGTCTAAAGCGCTACTCTATCTGTAAGCTAGACTGCCGATGAAGGGGAGATCAAGGTTCAAATCTCGGTTGGGTGTACTGAGGGTGTTTTTTCCCAAAATGGTTTTACACTTTCCCTCTACGCAAATTTGGGTCCACTTCCAATAAATATAACCGTTCTAATCCCTAAAACCATTACAGTAATTAGCACATCAGTGTATAACCCGAACGGGCAGTAAGACGTGGTACTAATATATATATATGCTATCTTCCTCTCTAACGGCGTTGCCTACTTGGCGAATTCGACGAGATTTTACGAAGCGGACTGAATCTTGACTTGGTGTAACTGAGCTCTCTAAGCTGTATTACCTAATATGTCCTGATTTTATTACAATTAGCCATCTAAAAGGCCTTATTTCATGGATTAACCCTATTGTATATTAGGATTATGGTAGGAAGAAAGGCCTTTCAAATGGTCGGAGTCTTCACTAGGAAACAGAGATTTTGTTTTAAGCCCCACGTCTTACTATCCTTTTGGGCTGTACGACTATATACTGATTACAAAAGTGTGTTAGGGATTAATAAGATTGCATTTAGAGGAAGTGTAACCGCATTTGTATGGAAGGGGAGTGGAAAACAGTTTTTAAACCTCCCTCCACTCGACCGGTATCTTATAATGATTTCCTCATCTTCTGCAGTCTAGTCTAGTGCGAGAGTAGCACCTTAGACCACCGAAGCGGGTACAGAGAAGTTGAGATGAGGGAAATCCTTTTAGTAAGTTAAAAAAAAATAGTGAAAAATTTATATTTTAATCATCCCAATTTAAATGTTGATACATGGAGAATGCATAAAACCGCACACTGGTGTAATCTTTTTTCCTGAAATAATCGTGTGTGTAAATTCACGTCTAATAAAATACGAGGCGGGTTCGTAGTACGGGGTTCACAAATGATCAGCGCAAGGGTTTCATGTAGGCCTACACCAGCTGTATTATGTCTAGTATAAATAAACCATACCTCCTGCGTGACTAATAATAATAATAATAATAATAATAATAATAATAATAATAATAATAAATTAATAATAATAATAATAAGTTACCAAAATAGCGGACAAAATAAATAATAAAAGAGAGATATAAACAAATAAAACACAAGTCAGTTCCTCCACGTAATCAAGGCGTTAAAAAATAATATTCCTCATTTCCCTTCTTTCCTCTTAATATATTCGGAAGCTTTTAATTAAATATCAAAGTGATTTCCGGCAAAGCAGCCCCAAGTGTCATAAAACTATAAAAGTTATTATGTTGTTAATATATTTACATGATTTTATTTATTTAGAAATAAATATTAGCTTATTTAATTTAAATATCCATTTTTAAGCGCTAAAAAATTTACATTTGGTCCGACCTCTTAGTTGAGTCGGTATCATGTGTCTACTGAGACAAGGGTCCTGGGTTCGATTCCTGACATGGCCAAAAAAATGTATCATTGGTGAAATGTGAGTTTACCCTTTACACAGTGATGAATTAATGGCCGGGGGCTTGATATCGTGGCTGTTCTAGATTAAAGTTAGTTATTTAGAATGTTCACGTTAAATATATCAATTATTAAAATAAATGAAAAAACTGAATTTGGTTTGAATGTACCTCTAGGACCTTTGCGCCCTAGGCAACCATTTAGTCCTTGGTCCACCTTCCTCAAAATACCGAGTTAGCCTAACTATCTCAGTGACACTGTGTGTGACGCACCAAGTCCTCCATCCAATGCGTCCTTCCTCCTCCAGCCGTGATCGTGGACGAGACGAGACGCGGTGTATAAACAGTTCCCATTGCTGTTTTCCTTGATCAGGTTCCTGCTAGCTGCCGTAGAGGGGGGCGGGGGCTCGGTAAGCGAGGAACTGCCACGCAAACGTTCAGCTCTAACGCAATATTTAATTCTACGGTACTTTATTCTAAAATATTGTTCACGCCAAAATAAATTCGAAAGATTTCAACAGGTTTTTTTTTCTTTAACATCCTTATAGTTTGGGTTTTATTAACAGCAACAAATGTGTGATTAGCTCGTTCTTAACAACTTTCTAATCATATTTACAGCGCTAAGAAACTATTCTTGATGAAAAAGATCTCCAGAGTTAACCTTCCTCGAACACATACAGTAATGTTTTGACAGGCTCATAAGAGAAAATTTCATGATATTTGAAAACTAGCAGAGAGCTTTCCTATTTACCTTGAAATAATACCCTCTTTTTAATTGACATGGCAAAGGGTGGTTGTAGGTGAAGGGCGAAAGGGAGTGTAAGCGAATACAGAATAGATAAGTAGTTCCAGAAAACGGCACAAACAATTATATTTTAAACCTTGTCGCCTGACAACGATTGATACTTTATCGCAGACCGCCTTAAAATGTGAGTTTGAAGATAATGGAGTACTCGAACTACTCAGACAATGCTCCAAGGTGCAGTCTAGCGTGTTCTACGTGCAAACACCGCTAGAGAGATGTATTAACAGGAACCAAGATGGATGGAGTGCTGATAGATTACAGCTCTGCTACAAGAACCAATGAAAACTAAACAAAGCTTGCGACCAACTACAACAAAACCCGCTTCGGTGGCCGTGTGCTCTAACGCGCTACGATGGCGAGGAGATAGAGGCTTGAACCTCGGTCGGGTGCTTTGAAAGTTTTTTTATAAAATATTTTTCCACTCTATCTACACGCAAATGCGGGTAAACTTCTTATGAATATAGCCTTCCTAATCCCTAAAACTATTAGCGTATTTAGTACATAAGCGTAAACCGAACGGGTAGTATGACGCGATGCTAAAAAAACCCCACTAAATTCAACAAAAGTTACTATTTCAGAAGCACTGCGGAGAAATTAAAAGCAATAGAAAGTAGCCCGTATTAGTGGGCGCGCGGACTAAAGGTCAGGCTCATCTGCTTTGGTTTACTGGTAAACGGGGATGCCAGGGTTTAATGGGTGTACTGAGGATGTTTTCCCTAAATGGTGTATCACTCTATTAACGAAATTGCGGGTGCATTCCCTCTAAATTCTACCTATCACAGCTCTACCCCATCAGTAAGCTAAATAGAATGGGTGAAACTTGAATGAGCAGTAAAACGGGGTAAATTTTAATATTAACAATAGCGGCACAGTCAAGTGCGTGAATCGGGAGGCCTGGGTTCGATAACCAGCCAGGTAAATCCTACACATTCCCTATCTGAACACTGTTTTCTTAAAATCATCCCTCCTTATCGTGTTTCCCAACATTAGCTTCCACACTGATACTGAAACGAAAATATTAAAACAATATTTTGTAATATATTTCTTCGATAGCTTCGCTTCCAAAACACGTGAAACACATATTTAAACATAAATGTCGAAAATAATAATCCAAATGGATTAAATTATTTGTATAAAAAATAGCCAAAGTTTTCCTATCCGATTAATTTTTTGTTTAAATACACTCAATATTAATATATTCTATGTGAATATTGAATCATAAAATACGTAGCTCTGCCTCGATTCACATAAGCACAATATAGTACTTTTAGTAAAGATAGTTCTATTTGGCTAAAAAAATGGATACAAACAATAATAGTAACGTAATCATGTGTCTAGTCAAACTCTATTCCGAGATTTCTTGACTTTTCCAGGGTTTTCAGGGCCAATGTGTTTTTACAGAGTAAGTTCAACTGGGGCAACTGTGTTGGGCAACTGTGTTAACAAAATGTGCGGTGAGTATTAAATGATAGAAAAATATGTTTTATGGCACCCTGTCTTACTACCTGTTCTGGCTATACGTGTATGTACCAGTTACGTTAATGAATTAAGGATGAAGAAGGTTGAATTTATAGGTGTACCAGCATTTGCGTGGAGGGAGAGTAGAAAACCTCAATACGCCCGACCGGGATACAAACCCCTATCCCTCTGTCATCTAGTCTGACGTCTTAGACCATGCAGCCACCTAAGCAGGAAAAAGAAAAATGTTGTTTAGACTATTGTAAATAAAAGTTGCATAATTTTTTTAGTAAATACAAAACCATTCCAATTATTATATAAAATTCACTGACTTTTCCAATAAGTTTCCCTGACATTTCCCCGGGTTTTCCAGGTCACTGGACAGCTTGTTATAAATATCAGGCGATTTTTTGCTGGTATCTTATATTACTATTACATAATAATAAAACCCTAAATTGGTCAATAAATTCGATTTTCTGTTTGCCTTTTTGATTGTTGCCGGTAAACTTAAAAGTACTCGTTTCGAGATGGGACTTTTTCTGCTGTACCTCCCTATTTTTAAGAATAAGGTGAGCTATATACCATCACGCTATCTAGGTGAGCTATATATCATCACGCTATCTAACCTATCTTTAAGAATAAAGGTGAGCTATATATCATCACGCTATCTAACCTATCTTTAAGAATAAAGGTGAGCTATATATCATCACGCTATCTAACCTATCTTTAAGAATAAAGGTGAGCTATATATCATCACGCTATCTAACCTATCTTTAAGAATAAAGGTGAGCTCTATATCATCACGCTATCTAACCTATCTTTAAGAATAAAGGTGAGCTATATATCATCACGCTATCTAATCAGCGAGCGAAGCAGTGTCGAAAAACTGACTGTAAGTTTGGTTACAAATGTGATTTAAATTTGTAACAATTTCAATATATTGACTGTAAGTGTATATGTTAACGACAATGCGTGTAATCCAGGCATTCTATAAAATGCCGAGGCTTTCTATATAATGCAAGATTAGTTTTGGCAAAGCATGAAATAAATAATCTTACTGTTGTATTTCATACTTTTCGCAGGAAATTTAAAGAATAACCTGTCATTATATATTAGCGAGAACAATAGCTAACCTTCCGGGGTTCAATCCTCGGTCGAGGCACAGATTTATCTGATTGCCAAACCCTTCCTTCACCTCTGACAAGATATCTTGTGAATGTGGGGAATGCCAGGCCTCCACCGTGGTTCGGATTCCACGTTAAACTGTAGGTCCTTCATTTCATCTCACAATCACCCTACCATTACACATTATCGTAAGTGCGTATAACCCGAATGGGTAGTCAGACGCGGTGCTAATAATAATAATAATTTAAATATTGTGCATAGAGAAGGTATAGCTTAGTCTTCAAAATAAATTTCAGCTTTTAAAACACGTTCAGATTATATCTCTATTTTGATATTGTGTTTTATCCACCCTACTTTTCGAGTTTTATAACACAATTCAAATCAATAAAGGATTAATATTTAAACATAAATTATGATTTGTCTTCTTTTCCCAGTGGTTAATTTTACATACCAAAAAAGGAACAAAGTTAATTTATAGATTCCCTTTGTGAAGAGCGGATAAACCAGCTAGTTGTAAATAATAGCGAATTAAAAATAATAGTAAAATTAATCAAAGCATAATTAAATCAATCTTTACGCTACGCAACTACATTCCCAGCTGATTTTTGGAAAAGTCTAAATTTTTAAAATATCTTCCAATTTGAAAGTCATGATCAATGTTCATAAAATGCTATTAATATAAATATCAAACATAATTGATTATAAATATCGGCACCATTATTTGAATATGAACGGAAATAAGCTGCTTATTTAGAGCTTTCATGCCCAGTGCATATCAAAACATTCCGTATTCAATTCCTAAATCCATTACTGCCAGTGCCCGTCATTGTTCAAAATTTAAATACAGGGCTCAATGTGTATCCTATATCACAGTCAGGTGATGATTAACCGGCCCCAAAGGCCTATTCTAGTGGTCAGTACATCTGGCTACGATCATAGGGGTCCCGCGTTCAGTTCCCAGCTGGTACCTTGGGTATTTTTCTCTTAAGGAGAATTACTCCAGCGGTCACCAGGGTTTGGTTAGTTAGGATTAAGTTAGGTATAAGTGTTTCCACTGGTTCCACACCCCCGTACTCACTATCTCTCTCATACTCACTATCACCCTCATACTCGCTATCTCCCTAATACTCACCATCTCCCTCATACTCACTATCACCCTCATACTCACTATCACCCTCATCTCATCGGGACATGGAAAGAGCCTCTACGGAAAGGACGAACAATTAGTACTTTCGGGCGTCCCCTGGCCAACGGTATATTGGTTCTAGTTAATCTTTCCCCAAACTGGACCACGAGTGAGGTAGCCCAGATGCGCAATATATATAATAATAGATTATTTAGTTGATAGAAAATACAAATTTATATTCTGGAAATATGAAATAAAGACAAATTTATTTAAAAATAGAGCACCTTCACGTAGCGTTTGATTTATCATTGACAGTGGTTTTAGTTCCAAAAGTAATTTTGACTTCTCGTTTGTATCGAAGACATATGAGAAACCTTTACGATTTGTGCTCAAGCTAGAACCTTATAGGAAGCCTCCACTAAACAACATCCCAAGGATCTGAACCACAACTGATGGGATTTGTTGAATACATAGCCAGGGTTCGATCCCTACAAGGTGAACGGGAGAGGTTTCCACATTTAGGCCAATGCTTTTCGTAAATTCACTGCGTCTTACTATCCATCCTGTATGTCCTCATACTTACACTAATTGGGTAGGGATTAGAAAAGTATAATTTAGATGAAGTGTGCCCGCATTTGCGTTAAGGAAAAGTGGGGAAATAATATAGAGAAAACCCCAACCTCTACGTCACCAGTAAACTAGACAAAACTAGGCTGACACCTGGTCCACGTGTCCAGCGTTGTGGACTAAACCCAATGCTGTTGTACCCCCTAGAAATCTACCTCCTTAGTCTTTTTGTTGATTTAACGCGTCTCAGGACTGGTTAGGACCATCATCTACTCATACTAGCTCAACGTGATCGAAAGATGAGATTGAAAGTAAATTAACGAGCATCCTATTGGAGAGAGAGTGTAAAAAACATTACTGGGGAGAGGAAGGTGTGTGAGCGTTTGGGAGTAAAATATACTCAATTCGATCAAGAGTGTAAATCACTTCAATAAACTGACAGTTCGCTCATACTGTAGACTGATAGTCAGTACCGGCGCTATAGAGTGGGATAGTCAGTACTGTCGCTAGAGAGCGGGATATTCAGTACTGTCGCTAGAGAGCGGGAACTGTAAAAACCACCCATTCCAAGTGGGTCAGCCGGTCCGTCCCCTCTCACCACCATCGCAATTAATTAATACACAACCATCAACGCCTCTTGTCGAACAAGGGTGGACACCTACGTGACGCTCACCCCCAACCCCCACCCTCGAGTCATTATTTTGACGAGGAGCTGCACCCAGCAAACAAATGAACCTAGCGTTGGATTTGGCTTGGGGGAGGGAAAAAAAAGGACTCGACCGCAACAAATAAAAATAAAAAAAAAAATCCCAACACAGCTCGTTTCGGGTGAAAGGGTTGACCGCAAGGCACAAGCAAGTGTAACAATCAGAGATACATTGGACTCTTGGGAGAGAGGATTAGCCGGACGAACAGCGGACAGTCAACAAACGAGGGGGAGGGGGATAAAGGGGAGGAAAACGTTTCAATAACAGACTTTGCCCAATTCTTACTTTTCATTTTATCGGACAATATCTTGGCCCTTAACGACCGACGTTGCCTACTTGATGAGCTAGAAGCTATTTTGAGAAGCGGGTTCAGTCTTAGATCGAAGCACCTAAGCACTCTAAGCACTCGAGTACTTATGGGGTTTTAGATATAGGAATTGTTGAATTGGAAAATTCATGTAGTGTGACTTTCCACCTTTTTCTTCTGTACCCTTCAAATCCTTCCAAATACCTTTTTAATCTTCATCCTGGCAGGAAGATTTCTACTCGCCATTTTTGTCAATAAACCAAATAACTTAAGTTGTAGGTGAGCATTTAACCACGCGACAATACAGTACTAGTTCTTGAATCATTTAAAAAAATTAATGGTTTTTGGTTTCAATTTTATATATTAAAAACTTATCGGCTAAAACATGAATAAATAAACATGTGAGATCCTATCTTGACTCGCCGCTACGTCATTCAAATCCTATTTCCCACAGAGTACATTAATGTTGTTTTTTCAGGCACACAAAATGGAATTACACGAATCGGTGTGCACGTGGTCTAAATGCCAGGCTTATTTAGTCTGGTTTCCTGGTGGTGGAGAGGTTGGGGTTCAAATCCCGGTTGGGTGAATTGAGATAGATTTTTCCGAGCCATTTTTCCACTCTCTCTCTCTCTTCACATAAATACGCCTATATTTTCCCTAAAATGCTATGTATAGCTCGAACGGGTAGTAAGACCCACTGGAAAACAGATAATATAATATAGCCCATCAGTATTTTATTTTGACCATTAACTTGAAATGGTTTCCAGTTTTGACCAGTGTATATTAAAGTGCTGATTTTTCGGGTGTTTCTCAACACACTGGTTCGGGAAGATTTCCGATCCGTTTGTTACACTCAATGTAGATATACATAATCATCTAATTAGTGAATAAGGGATCTTACATACATCGGTGGACACGTGGACAAAGGCTTCAGTCTCACTGGCTGGTTAGTCTGTGGCAGGAAATACGGAGTTTGAAAACCTAATGACAATAACTAGATTTTTTTTCTAAGTGATTTAACACGCTTCCTCAACAAAAATGCGGGGTTGTTTCTTTTAAATTCTACCTTTTTCATCCTTACCCAATAACCGGATATCTCCTGCGATTAGGGATAGATGGCAGCAATATATCGATATAAAAATATATCGATACATCAGACACAAAACATCAATATATTTAATATATCGGACTACCCTTTAAAACCTGTGAATTAAATAAATTGAACAATTTTTTCCCCTATTTTTATTCATGTTGTCTGCTATTTTCAACAGCTAAAGAAAACATTAAAAAGTGTAAAGGGAAGAATAAAAGCGGAAGAGTGTTAGATCAGCACCTGGCGCTTCGGGTGGCAGTTGGACTAATTATAAAAGTGCTCTTTGTGAAACAGAATACCATAGTCGAAAGTGAATTAGGCGTCTCACGTGCCACGCTTGATTTAAGGGAAGGTCCTTCCTCCCTCCCCCTCTCGAGTAGATCAATAAATAAGTCACCAGTTTCAGTAAAGGGTTGAAGAAAAAATAAATTTAATTATATGCAAATAAGAAAGAGAGAAGGGAGAACAAGGAATAAGGAAATATATTATGCTAATGAATCCGAAAGCTTGTCAGGGAGGGTGGGCGGAGGAAGGGTAGGTGTCTGGGGGTGAGAGCGTCGATTACATAGAATAGCCTGTTGTCCCTACTAGATTGTTTTTAAAAAACTTCATAGCGTCAGCTACACCGACCGAGCGGCCACCGCATGTTAGCGGAGAGAGTGCCAACATTTGCGGATAGAAGGTGTCATGTGATCAACACAACAAACCCTCCAGCCATTAATTTAAGTTTTCTAGACCATAGACACTACTTATTTATTCACGAGACTAGGTTGACCCCGTTCCAGACCCACTGCTTCACAGATAATCTGGAAAAACCGAGGATCGAATCATGGACCTCTAGATCTGTAGCCAGAAGCTCTGACCACTAGTCCTCAGAGATGCGTGGTCATATATTAGATATGTTCAAAGGAAAATGTGCTACTGTACAGCCATATTTTCATTGAAAGATTTTTAAAGTACAAACATTTTTTGAAGCCAAAATAGATCACATTTTACTCTTTTATTGAGTCTAATTCATAGGTGTTAATATTAATTACTAAAAGCCGCATGCCAAATAGCTTGATGTATGAATATATGAAAGTAGATATATAATCAAATATTAATAGAAAGGGCCTTCTCTATCATATAACCGAGATACTAAATCTTCAGTTGTCACTTTTGATAGATATTATAATTACTTATAAAATAATACTTAGCTAGTAAAATAGTAAAAAGTTAACAATTTTGACCTCAAAGAAATGTGTTTGTATGTATCTTAGCAGATCCTAATAGTTTAGCTTGAAAAGTTTCTGGTTAAGGAATGTACAGTAGTGAGTTCGATCCTCTCCATAAACATCAATGTTGCCGCAACACTTGTATCGCACAGATGAAAACGATTATAAGCCTCCCTTATTATCTTATATGACAGAACATCGGGTTGCGCCAAATATGTACGAGGGTTTGGTGAATCTCATTAGAGAGAGAGAATGTTTCTAGAAGATATTTTAACTATAATAAGAGGTATTTTCTCATCCTTGAAGTTTTTTTTTACGAGGCTCGCAACATATTTGTATATAAACCTTCATAAATGTGAACTAATTAACCTTTAAGCTATAGCTAGTAATTTTGTCTTATAATTCGCTTGGCTACAATCAAGGGCGTATTAAGTATTTTTTTCTAGTGGGGCCCTTTAGAAAATGTTACTATAGCTTTAGACTATAAGGGTTGTTAGGCGTATATATGGACCACCTAGGAGAGGTGAATACGTTTTATAACTCCTCCAGAGATTAACAAACCGTTTACAAACGAAGGACAAACATTATTTATAAGTAGTACGATACCAGCTCGTCAAACTATACACAAGCTGAATTTTGACTTTGACTCCAGCCCCTTCACCTAAGACTAAGAGTGTAAAATAGAAAATAGTATCAAACTACAAACGGAACGGGACCCTTCTTCAAGGATGAAAGAGTCCAATCCTCCATTTCTATGTCAGTAGACCCCCCCCCCCCCCCCCCCCCCCCCCCCCNCCCTCCATAGTCTCCTCTATCCCATACAGACGTACCTATTTTATCTTTATTGGGCTTCCTTTCCCGTTCCTTCGTTTCTTTTCTTCTGCCGGCACATATCGATTGTTGCGGTACTATTTACCCATTCGCTTTAAAATGTGAAAACCTCCCCGAGGACAGAAGAGAATCCCAGCCACGCCAAAGAGTTCTAAGAAACTCTTATCATCTTGCCATTGTACCCCACTCAGCATGATCGAAGATTGTACGATGAGCGCTGGTGTATTTACGTAAATATTACTATAGATGGCTTTACGCAAATATGATTGCAAAGCTATACTTTAATCTGAGAGGCCAGGGTTCAATCACAGCCAGATTCCCTGCGGATGTTTTAAATCCTTGGTGTGGTTTCCTGACCTTACTTCAGATGAACGATGTTATTTAAAGTTCGCTTTCTTTATCCTATTCCCTTAGATTAAATATATTGTCACTGGTAGTTGATGTTGGGACAATAGGGTACACCTAAAATATTGTTTAAAACATTAATACAGTAAGAATTTCGAGATGCTGAACTTTATTAAACAGGATTTCACTTGATCCAGTCTATGATTACTTTTTTTTTTACTTATTTACTCATTTACGTGGTCAAAAGTCTGCACAAAACTAGATTCAGGCCAATCATGAACATTCAAAGCCATCTACCTGAACTTGTTATATAAGAATACCAAAAGTTCTCAAAAGAAGATCAACAGCTTCTTCAAACCCCGTCACCTTCAAGTGTTACTTGTTCAAAAGATCCAGCCATGACCATCCAGTTCACATTCATTTTAATATATTTTTCAATAGTATTAACAGTTTATAAGTAGCATACGTGTGAAGAATGAAATAAGTACGTAGGTGAAAGTCAGTCCATCTTTATTACATTATTGTCGCTAAACAAAGTCTATCGTGATATCGAGATCTAAAATAGATCGAGCAATATAATAACATAAATACAAGGCAGTTTCATATACTGTAGCTACAATGATAGAGAGTCGCTGTAGGACGTGGCGGTTACCAACATACTTTATAATCCAACAATGACATTACTTTTTTTCTGCCGCATGTACGACTAAGTTTTTTTTTAAATGTATGTTTATTTATATGGTATTTCCATTAATCCCGATTCCCTCCCCAATTAGGTCAAATAATCTAAGTTTTATTGTAATTGTATAAAATAGATAGTAACGATAGTTCACATTTATTTGAAATATATTTTTTTACCTTTCTGTAATAATTGTATATAATTATGTAAATGGCAATTCTCTAGAGTCTAGACCTTGAAGTGGCCATAAGCCTTGGTACACTCCCGTCTGTTCGTATGTCTCTGTTAAACATCGAGAAATTACTTGAAATTATTAAAGCCGACATACCTGTCTGATTTATGTATCACAATAGACACAAAAAATAATTGAATTGAACTAAAATATTTACAAATTGAACGTAATAAAAGAACGTTCAAATTTATCAAAGCAATTTAAACCAGACTTTGTATAAACATAGTCCCCCTCTTAGAACATCATTGTAAAACACTTCTTTACCTATGGCGAGCTGCGAGAACAGGATTATAAAACGTAATCTCTTGAGGTATTTAGAACTTGCAATAGTGTCTTGCTGTTCGATTATTTTGTTAGTTTGTTTCTAAGTACGCTTTATTGCCGCTGTGATGGATATTAACGAATTATCCTAACTCATTCTAGAATAAACACAGCTACTATATACCCCCGGGACATATATGTAGGCCTATTATCTAATCAAAGGTTATAAATGAAGCTTCAAAATTGCACATGTTTCTGTCCTTCCGAGAATTGAACCGAGGACCTTCAATTTGGTTCCGTCTGGTCGAGTTATGGCGCTAGTGTTTGGTTGTTTTGTTTAAGCGTCATCACCATTGAGTTTCACGGTTATTGCGCCCGACTCTGAACAAGGTATGCTGCTGGTATCGTATCTACGGTAAGTGACAGCTAGCTAACGTTACCAGATCAACTCTCGTGTAACTTTTACATTCACCAAACCATTTGATCCGCCAGACGATATGTTGATCAGTCACTTTTGACAGTCAAAACTCTCACAACAAACCATTTGTTTTGAATAATTTCTTTCTTTTAAGCGTGTTTACATTATTTAAATACAGACTTATGAAAATAACTATATGGATTTTTCTCTTTTTGTGTGTGTGTGTGTGGAAATGGTGTCTGTACTCCACTAAAAATGCTTTACAAACGAGAGCTTCTAAAAGAATGGTTTCTTTTAATATTATTATTATTAGCACCGCGTCTTACTACCCGTTCGGGTTATACGCTCTTACGCTAATGTGTAATGGTAGGGTGGTTGTGAGATGAAATGGAGGACCTACAGTTTAACGTGGAATCCGAACCACGGTGGAGGCCTGGCATTCCCCACATTCACAAGATATCTTGTCAGAGGTGAAGGAAGGGTTTGGAAATCAGATAAATTTGTGCCGGGACCGAGGATTGAACCCCGGCCACCAGCACAGAAGCCTGACACCTTACCCCTAGACCACCAGGTCACCGTTTCTTTTAATAAATTAAGATGATGAACAAGACAAAGTTGATGACGTCATACAGGCCATTTTCAGTTGTGTTAGTGCGCATGTGTTTGCAAAATAAAAACGTTTCATTTTTAAACTAATACTATAGTTATTTAAAAATATATATAGTTACCATGGTGGATAGTTTATAAGAAGATACAATTTATTAAAATAAGTTACTAAAAAGCCAATTAGTGAGTAATTTTTTGGGAAGTATTATTAAGCGTCCCAACAGGTAGTAGGACACGGTGCTGAACAAAAGTATAATTAGAAGCGTTTATTAACACTTCTTATTGAATACAGTATTACTAGGAACATGATAAGTCTAAATATTACCACATATGTTAACATTAGGGGGCCTAATAACTTTCAACCAATGTTGGCAAGAAAATCTTCTGCTTGCTGTCGCCATCACTCTTCCCCCTGCCCCCCCCCCCCCCCCCC
>CABFVZ010001927.1:111004-122783 GCA_902151445.1 Timema monikensis | reverse complement strand
TGTGTGTGTGTGTGTGTGTGTGTGTGTGGTGTGTGTTCAGTCTTACCCGTTCTTCGCACGGCTAAGCCGCATCAAACTATATCAAATTAGGACATCATTTTGTAGCTATTTAAATGAATGTATAAGCCTATATTATATTTGGTAAAGCTACACACACTATAATTATTCATGTATATTGTGTAGGTTCGAATTAAATTAGAGGATTTAATAATAATTTTCTTTAAAAAAAATCAATACGGTTATTGTATTTTAAATGCTCTTTATTATCATTCTAGTGATTTGAGATTTTATTTCAATTAAGGTATACTGGTGGTAATATTATCAAAGACAGTCAATATCCTAACTAAATGATACAAGTAAAAAAAAGGCGGTACGTGACAGTGAACATATTTTTTAGGACAACTTTTATATCTCAAACCCCATTAGGAACACAGCAAATACTTAGAAAAAAAATTTATAAAGGCCTCTTTTAATCGTAATATAAAATGCATTATAAAGTCCTCATGACTGTCTAAAAGATAGCAGCACTAACTAAATTTAAGTTGAAATTGGACTTTCCTCCTTTTTTGCCTAATAGCCTCCATTAGATAAAGTTTTAAACTAATATTTATTCTTACAGCAGAGCTATACAACTTAATGGACAGAACCAACAGTCTATTTTCAGGCCGCTTGGAACGCTAGCGTCGTGCTGGGTTGCACTTTTCATCTCAGTAAGCTTCACGACTGTATGTATTAAACTGTCAGTCAATAGATCTACTCGTATATTTTAATAGACCCTGATGGAAAAAGTCTAAATTTTATGATTGAGATATGGAAAATAGCGATATAATCTAAAACTTGTTATTTTCTTAGAATTCTCACCATGAAATCTACTATGGGCTACAAAAATAATATATTAGACAAATCTCAACTCATCTACTTGAGCATTTTTAATATAGTTTTTTTTTGTCACCGGTCATACTACCCGTTCGTCTTATACGCATATGTACTAATTACGCTAATGTGTTAAGGATGAAGAAGATGGATTTTAGAGGAAGTGTACCCTCATTTGCGTGAAGGAAGAGTTAAAAAACATTTAGGAAAATACCTTAGTACATCCGATCGTGATTCGAATCCTGATCTACACGTCAATTACATTTGAGTTTATTGTGAGAATAACGCCTTAGACCATGCGGCCACCGAAGAGAGTATATTATGGTTATCACTAGACGTGCTATTTTCATACGGAAGTTTTACATGGTAAAACACTTAATTAGCTAATTGATGACTCTCCTATCGCTATAATTTATTCATGCTGAGTTCGCACAGCCATCAGAGTTCATAAAAAATTCGGAGAGCTCGCGACGTCGCTATAAAACAGACGCCGTTTGGCGGTCATCCGGCAGACTATATACTCCCTCTCCTCTCTAATAGCCTTCACCGCTATTATTTGTAGGGGAGGGGGTTGTATAGAGGCGACAGCCGGGTTCATAACACAAGTACCCTAATGACCTAATAATTAGTGGTCAACACAACAAGAGGTCGCACGGAGTTCAAACCAGGCCAGCAGTAAGCTCCCCCAGCATCTCACAAATCACCGAACAAATTAGGGGATCTTATCTCCCTCCCCTGTGCCAGGCACAGCTCAATACGGATTAGCGATATTTCACACGGAGGGGGTGAGCGGGAGAGAAGGTTATAAAAACGCGGGAAAGGGCTGCCTTGCTATAAATAATTGCGACGAAGGTGGGTAAGGGTGTAAAAATGTAAGTCCCATAATTCTCTCCCGAGTTTTTATCTGGATTGCGCAGTACGTTGAGTTTGCCAAGACCACACTGAACACATTTACTTCAAACTACAAAACGCACCTTTCAAACACAGACCACCTCCAGCGTTGAACTGATTAAAGGATATCCCTCCATCAATGTGAGCTAAATTTACTAATTTGTACAGGGTGAGGCCAAAACTATTAGACGGTTAGTAACATGAAAATAAACCCTTTAATTGAAAAGTTAGCATTCACTAGTTATATCAAAGCAAACTACATCTTACACTTTTTCACTCTTTGAAGATGATTTCACTGAGGTGAGCTCCACTGGACGTCAGACAAACCTCAGCAAGCTGATCATCACTTTCCTCAGCAGAGATCGTCTAATTGTTTACACCCCACTCTGTATTATCTAAAATTAATCGTTTGCGCCACGTTTTATTACAAATAAGGGATATAACTAGTCTAATTAGACCATAGCAATAGAGATGACGAAGGTATAATGTAAATAAAATATACTCGAATTTGCGTGGTGGGAGAGAGGGAATCAATTTAGACAACAACAACAAAATCGCTGTGCCTAGCCCGTATTCAAACACAATTGAAAATAGTACCGAACTAAATGCAAAGCGTTCATAATAGTAGCAAATGGTTTCTCTGTTATCTGTAGTGTGTTATCTTGTGGCAAAGGGTGCTACTGTTTTCTTAAATATAAATAGGTTATCAATCCATTGTGGCCCAAGCTCCACCTTAGACACAATGTGTATGCTCAAACACAACTTTAGTGGCGGAACTTTATTTCTCAGTTAAAGGGTATACGTCTAGATAAAAGAGAAAATTAAATCTGCTAACTCGGGGACATACACCTTCATTATGTCTACTTAGCCTCTAAACACACAATAGCGAGCGAGCTTGTATTCACTACAGCAGTCACCAGCGCTGATGGCGGTGGGAAGAGAATGGGGTCTTCCCCTAAACGTGATAAACGTAGCTAACTAGCATCGTGGATGTTATCTTTCATTTGAGGTAGCGCTGTCTACTGATCTAAAAGTACAAAGGTTTGAATCTCCACTATTGAATAAAATGTATCACTGTACAATTAGGTCAGGTTATATTAATCTAATGAACCCTTACGTAACCATGTCAAAGGTACAGACCTGATAAAATTTTACGGTGAAAAAAATTTAGTAATTCTTTTATATCGATAGCATTTATTTTTAAATATTTTATATATATATATATATATATATATATATAATATTTTTATACATACTATTTTATAATGCGTGCATGACATATATTTATATATTTATTATAAATATTATATTTATTATAAATATTATATTTATCATATATGTTATATTTATATATCATATATATATATATAGCATTTATTTTTAAATATTATATATATATAATATTTTATACATATTATTTTATAATGTGTATATGATATATATTTATATATTTATTATAAATATTATATTTATAATATATATTATAAATATTATATTTATCATATATATTATATTTATAATACATATTGTATTTATAATATAAAATAACAAATATATATAATATAAGGCCCATATATGAAGTTTAATAAATATATACATTATATTATATATATCCTTATATATTATATATAATATATACATTATATAAAAAATTCAAAATTAATTTAGTAAAGCCAAACATTTGTGTATCGTAAAATGCATTAAAATACATAACCACTCCACCAATGGTCAAAAAATAATTTATGGGCTTAAGACCTTCCATAACTATGGCCTTGGTCGTAAGCTAAGCAATCTGTTTTGTAGTCATGTATGAAGTATAGCATACCGTAAGGGGTGAGCCAGCAAGTTTCTACCTGACAACCTCAACCGAGTGTACATGCAAGTGTTCATCATTTGGGTGGCACACGTCCCATTAATTACTACCCGTTTGAACTAGGTTACTAATTTAAAAGCATAATATGAAGGCGAATGTTGAGTAAATGCATCATCATTCGCTTGGAGAGAGTTTGGAAAGTGGAAGTACATCCTGCATGGATTAAAACTTTCGATTTCTAAGTCAGAGCTTAAAACAAATAGTAACTAAACTTGTAAACATGTTTCTAGGCATTATTTTGACCAAATCACTCTGAGTGATACCTGATTACGCGTATGCGCGAATATTGATCATGTTTTCAGAGGCTAACGTTCACCTTTACAAGTATATTTCAATTTGAATAAGGGCCTTATGTGACAGCAATAAAAGTTAAAAACGTATTCATACATCACATCAAGTCATGTGATCTGAAGCTGTCAATTTTGATAAATATTAGCAATATCTATAAAATAACACTATTGGTAATCAGGGCTCGGATTTTGATGACCTAAAATTGATCAAAAAATTAACAATAAAATAACCTAAAAATTCTAAAAAAAAATAATCAAATTTTCAAAAAATTGTCTAAAATTTTTGAACAAAAAGTCGTAATAAATGCGCATGATTAAATCAAACACGTGTTTTGCAAATGTAAACTAAAAATTATCCATGCAATGAAGTCTTTAACTGAACTCTTGCTCTGTTAAATATCAATTTGATTTACTAATATATTTCAGGAGAAAAAGCTACCTCCTTCAAATGCAACCCTCACTAGCCTAGTTGTCTCACTAGGAATACATAATATTTTACAACCATGTAAGCAAAGAGGATACAAAGTTTAGAGCCTAAATCAAGTTTTCATTCCAACACCTGTGTGTTGGAAGAAAAATCTGCATTTAAAATGTATATATTCAATATTAATGCCTTAAAATGACTCAAACATGCATAAAAGGACTCAAATATTTCTATAAATGTCTAAAAATTACTTTACTATGACTAAAACCAAGAAAATATGACCTAATATTCAATAATGAACAAAAATGGCCTATAAAACATATATGTATACAACAAGGGGATCATGAACACAGCTTAATATGTACTCGTACTTATGAACATTGTGTGTGATGAAAAATAAATAAATGACATGTCATCAAAAGCCTGACTCAGCTTATAATATAGTAAAACGTTATTAATATTGGCAGCAAAGATAATGTTAGTATTTTCTAAGATAGCCTTCTTGTAAAAGTTGGACTGGTAGGCTGTACCGCACAACTCCCCTACTTAACGGGTAGTAGCAAGTATCATGAGCCGGGGCACGGAGGAAAGATTGTGTCAGACCTGAATTTTGGCAGTTTAGACTCGTGACGCAGCCATAAGATTGTGTGTGCATGATTTGCTGGTTGACTTACAGCCACGACCAGTACTATAAAAGGGGCGTGGCAGGTGTTGTAGCTCCTTGTGACCAGCTATAAAGCTACTATCACACGACACTTGCTTGCTTGTACTAGAAATCAAGTGTGCTAGCTAGCGCCTAGATATTTGTATACTAGTAGCACAATATAAACGGAACTAAAGTATTCACACGCTGCTAGTTTCGTACTAGGTTCTAGTGCACATATTTATGGAACGTCTTAGATTAATTTTGAGTGCAGCAGCTGTATTAATTATTAATAATGATATTGAAAATTATGAGAGGGCGCGTAGGAAAAGAATATGGACACGGGACTGGCTGGAAAGATGAAATAATAGTCGCGGGATGCTAAAAATGATACATTCGAAGGTAGGGTAAGATACATTCGGGGTGATACAATCGTTTAGTATCTCCCTAAATTTGTATTCATTTATTTACGATGTGGTCAGAGTCTTCTAAGCCCATGGGTGTCCAAGTACTGTATTCTTGATACACAAATGTTCTTTTTTTTTAGGCTTACGCACACTTTATATTATAAAAAAAATCCAAGGTTGGCATGCAATCAAATTTATTTGGATTAAAATTGGATCTGAAACACAGTTTGTCGTTTTTAGAATATATGTTGTTAATTAAATATATCTATTAAACCTATTGTCATATTGTGCCAATTTGGTATTATATAAACAAGGATGTTTAGAATAAGTTTCTGCCAATAACAAAATCACATCCGATGACCATGTTGGCGCCATTTATACCATTTCTCTACACAACATTCTCAACTCGCATTGATTGGTCGAATTACACAGACTAGTGTCGGAACTAGTACGAAAATAGCGCCTGTTCTATCACAACTAGTATGGTAGCCAGTACCAAGTGGCAGATCCAGTATATATTTTATGATTCACACTACGCTAGATGATGACGTGCTAGCTAGTGCTATCTAGCACACTGGATTTCAAGTGCGAGCTAGTGTCGTGTGATATGGCTATAAGGTGAGCTCCTGTGAGAGTGTCAGTAGTGGCCAGTACTATAGAAGGGACGTGGGAGGTGTTTGTAGCCTCGTTGTGACCGGCTATAAGGTGAGCTCCTGTGAGAGTAGTAATGAATGGGTCGGCTAGCAGAGTAGAAGAGGGGCCCGTGGTTTCTAACACCAGGCCATCTGTCTTCACCAGGGACGTGACGTAGACTGGGTCTCTTAGGGGCCACACGTAACTCTGGGGCCTACCTCCTCGCCCCTATATCACTCACCTCAAATAATGGGAGGACGATGGGGACCGACCTTTAATTACATAACAACAAGTATTCCAAGTATCTACACGTAGTTGTAAACATGTTGTAAAAGGTTGCTGAATGTTCTTCAGAATGGAAACTCGTCGCGAACGGGCGAGAATTTCTTCACCTGACACCTGAACTCAGTGGTAGCGGGCCTCTTTAGCATCGCTTGGTGATACATAGTTGCTAAAGCTGACACAATGGTCAACTAACGGTCGGGGTACTGAGTGTTGTACCTCTTCCATAATTAAGTTTAAACAAGCCGTGTACTGATATAATCAGTCAATCCATAAAGTGCATGTTAAATTCTACATATTAATAACGATAAAGGTGACAAGGCAGTCTAGGGGTAAGGTGTCAAAATTTCTGTATTGGGGGTCCAGGGTTCGATCCTTGGTCCCGGCACAGATTTATCTGATTACCAAACCCTTCCTTCACCTCTGACAATACATCTTGTGAATGTGGGGAATGCCAGGCCTCCACCGTGGTTCGGATCCCACGTTAAACTGTAGGTCCTACACTTCATCTCACAATCACCCTACAATTACACATTAGCGTAAGTGCTTATAACCCGAACGGGTAGTAAGACGCGGTGCTAATAGTAATAATAATGATAAACCTATTTACTCATTATTTGTATACGAACCAAACATAATTTCAGTTATTTCAGATCACTTCCGATAAAAGTTAAACCCCTTAATCGCAGTTTTTCAAGTATTTTGGTTGCTTACTTAATAGAGCTTCTATTACTATCACTCGTATCACTCAGAATAATTGATGTTTAACGACATTGCTGAAATATGCGGATGTCGTTATCGCGAGAAAATGTCAAAATAAATCACATATTTATTGATTACAAACATAAGAGTTTAATTTTATTCTCGTGGTAATATCCACAGTTGTTGAATATCTATCTAAGGGTGTCCTAAAATTTAATGAAAACTTTTTCTGTTCATTTAAAACGTTTCTCATCTAACTCAGCTACGATCATGACAGATATTCAACAACTGTTGGTATCACCGTGTGAAGAATACTAAACTCTGTTTGTACGGAAGCAATTTTATTTTATTTTGACCAAAAAAAAGTTTTGCTCTATGCTTTTCCCTCGTTCCCTACATTCCCACTTTAAAAAAAATTGCTCTCAAATCTCACATTTAAGGTCAGTCGGTTGAGCTATTCTCAAGAAATAAGGTTTTTGGCTACAGAATTTGAAGCGTTTCTTTGCCTTTTTCGTCTAATTTGATTAGTTGAAGTTGAACTATTATATTTTCTCACGGAGTATTGACTGACATAGAAAATAGAGGATTTTCAAAATATCGATAGTGCAAGTTAAATGAACCAAGTTCTCTCAATCGAACTTTTATTGGTCGATGACTTTCAGCCATCGATACTTTTTAGCGAGGTGATATGATGTATGTTTATTCTAAATATAATATTCATTGTTAGATGGGTATTTATTAATACAATTAGTTTGAATTAATACTTAAGTTTCGTATTTATTTATTTTAAAAATGTACTTAATTTACAGTTATTTAATGCATTTAAAAAATTCACAGACGACTTTATACTTTAACGATTTTTGATCTATAACATCAATATTTTTCAAACCACAGGTAGGCCTGTATACTTTTTTTTCTCATAAATGCACTTTTATCGATAGACGTATCGGTCTTTTCCATTCGATGGGTATACCTAATAAAGAGTGTAAGACGCACAGAGTATGAATAAAAGATAGAGCCACTTCGGTGGCCTCATTGTCTAAGGCATCACTTTCGCAATAGACTAAACTACTGATGACGGTGAGATCGCTGTTCGAATCTCAATCATGTGTACTGAGAGGAGATTTCCCTAAGTGGTTTTACCCTCTTCTATGAAAATGCTGGTGTACTTCATATAAATTTTACCTTCCTCATACTTAACACAGCGTAACTAGTAGATATGCGTTTAGCTTGAGCCAGTAGTAAGATGTGGTGCTATATATATATATATGGTTGGATATTTCCCAATCTTTCGCCACGCAAGTATGAATATACTTCTTTCATGATTCTACCTTCTTCATCCTTACCCCATTAGAGTACTTAATAGTAGATAGCCAGAACGGAAAGTAAGACAAACTGCTAGAAAAAAAGTAAAATTGAATTTGAAAAAACGCCATAAATAATTTGAACCCAGTATAAAAGTACAAAATGAACAATTTCACTGGCGACAATTATGTGTGAGTGTAACGAGCGCGACAACACGTCCCCGTCATTTTCCCACGGTAGGCAGTCACCGCACAGTTACCTCCAGGCCGGCGTTGAACCAGTGAGCCAAGTACAAGGCCGGCCACCTCGCTCCTAATAGCTGCAGCAGCACCTGAGAGGAGGCAGGCCGGTCACGTGACCCGCTGGAGCCGGCGGATGTCTCGTCCGGCCACCGTAGAGGGGGAACGAGGGGGATAGGGAGGGGACCACACCCTGCCGAGGCCACACGTCATGGACATCCTCTTGCTGGTCGGGTCAACAACACGCTGCTGCCGACTGACTTAGAGCCCACCCCCCTCCTTCCTCCTGTTTCACCTCACTAGACCAGAGAAAGACTCGCTACAACCTCCGCCATTGAGTGACGTCCATCCAACTTGAGAACAGTCTCTTTGGGATTGAATATCACTGGCCGGGTGCTTTTCTTAGGCCGGCATTACAAGGCCGCATTTCTTTTATGGAGGAATATTTCTGTAGCTTTGACAATCCATCAAGTTTACAAAATGATATATTTTATAAAAATATTTACATTTTAAAAGATGCTCTAGGGCAGGTATTAGAAACTGGACGATAGTTTTTTTTATTTTTTATTTAGCACCGCGTCTTACTACCCGTTCGGGTTATACGCTTTAAGTACTAACTACACTAATGGATTAGGAATTGGGAAGGTTTAATTAGAGGAAGTGAACCCGCATTTACGTGGAGGGAGAGTGGAAAACCATTTAGGAAAAACCACCCCCAGTTCACCCGACCGAGATTCGAACCTCGATCTCCCCGTCCTCAGCATTCGAGCTCAACACGACAAGCGCGTTAGCTAACTACGCCACCGAGGCGGGTTGGACGATAGTGATTGACCGATAGATCATGCGGCAATTCTGAGTCGATCGATCGTGTAAGATAACTACATCGACATTAATATCTTTGAGTCTGACCAAAATTACCTTGATCAGTCATAATTAGAAGTGTCATCAGAAATTTAAATAGTTATATTTGAGACTATATTTTGTATTTATTATATTTTTTATTTATATAGTATACCTTACCATAGTTGATAAAACAGATATGAGGACTCTCGACTCATTTTCTTGTAATGGCCGAAAATATATAATTGTGATTTCCTCCCATCATTTCACAAAATGATGAATAGGCCTCCAAGGTTTTGGTTGCATCGTTTGTCCTAGGACTATGCTATGTTGAAGATAGCCCGTGAAGACATGTCACGAGGTGAAGAAGAGCCTATTTCTTCCAATACATCCAACATGACTCGGTTTAGCGAGTTGTAGTTTGTCCCACAGTCCGTCCATGACGAGACGTTACCCTGGACTCCAGTTGGGGCGAGCGCCTCCGTTGAGCTAATATTGATTAATTTTCTATGAAGTAGGCCTATTAGGCTTGGAACCGTTCTAATCACTCGTTTTATATAGAAAATATATTGGTTTTAACCTAATCAGTACCAAAGCATATTCTGAACAATTCTGTGAGGTCTTAGTTGCTCAAAAAGGGTGAGTTATTGTTTAAGTAGTGTTTAAATTAAATTTAAATATTTAGGAATAAATGTGAGTGAAAATAATGTCAGATAAGAGCCATATTTATTACCCTAGTCTTGTAAAAAATCAGCTTCGAGCTATAATTGGACTGAGTGTTATAATTTCTCAATAGTTACAATGCTGCTGTCACGTGACTCAGTGTGTGAAACGTCGCAGCAGGTAGACCAGGTTTAGTCTACTCACCGCATGGCTGCTAACGGGGATGGTGAGTATGACAAACCATCTCTAAGGAGGTGACAAGGAACTTACCTGTAACAAAGGAAAACATAACTACATCAGAAACACGATTACATCTCAAATAACAGTTGTAAATCCTTTCTCATAGAGTCTATTATAGCTTGTCACAGTATTTTCAAAAATTAGCTGTCAGTAAACTACCTTTAATTTGAGAGAAAGAATTAAAATTAATTTTTTTCCCACGGTATGACCATATAATAATTTACAGTTGCCCTTTGGATTCGGGGGCATTTAAAACGTCAAGATCCACCGTAATATCGATTTTTTAAAAAAATGTCGTGATTACAATACTTTCTCTATATTACACATATGTTTATATTTACTGTGTTAACTATTCAGCTGACAGAATAGGCCAAACACATCGTTTGATATTCATCCGCCTCGCAAGTTAAAGCTTTCACTCTGGAAAGTTAGGAGACTTTTACATTACCTTGTTAAATTAACATATTATACATTTTCCTGGCGGATGAATATAACACTCTTCCTAGTAATTATTCAAATTAACATATTACACATTTTCCTGGCAGATGAATATAACACTCTTCTTAGTAATTATTCAACTATCAGAAAAGGGGAAACGACCTTGAATGGACTCTCCAGCCCTTCACATTCTTTCTCCAAAACACATTCGATAGTTTACAAAGGCTAGGGAGAGCTTTTGTCAGGATATCAATCAAAGAACAAACTAGCTCAACACAGATTTGGGTAGGATGGGCCTTCTGAGAGGCTTTTTAATTCCTGTCAGAACCCTAACATGCAGGATTATTCAGATCTCCAGGTAAAAACTATACAGGCTTTAGTGAGTGACAAGACAAGTATGTACACGTGAGAAACTTGGGGTTGGTGACGCAAACAAACGTCCAAGTTGACGTCGTATTCGCCTGGGGTGTAGGCAGCTCATCAATCTTCAGCATACAACAAGGGGGGTGTGGTGTAGGTCAGTGGGGTCCGCGACAACCGCCAAAATTTAACAAAATAATAATTAAACAACTGTGGGCCTAATCTTAATCAATAAGAACCTCCCCTCCTTCTCACCCACTTGTGCAGTGTTACATGATTTTTTTTATTTATAGAAGTAGACTTGACATGTATTCTAATTTTCTAGTCAAAGTGTCCAGCCTTCAACCTGATCCTCAAGAAGTGATGGGGAAAAAGAAGAGGTTTCACTTATTTCACAAATAATAGGCTCAAATGAATAAATTTGAACATTTCATAGTTAATAGATTTTCATGTAGGCCTAACTAACCTTTTTGTGTTAACTGTTGTTAATATAGTCATTATTATTAGAACTAGAATTAGTGTAAAAATAAACGTATGTAAAATCACATTTGACTTTGATTTACTGAGCCAAATTCCCAGTTTTGTAGGTTTTCTAACATGAATTATTAATATGGGGTGCGGGGTGCTATTTTATATACATTGACTAAATTAGATTCTAATGATTAGAAAAAACGGG
>CABFVZ010001927.1:81183-110898 GCA_902151445.1 Timema monikensis | reverse complement strand
GGGGAGGAGGCGATCTTAAAGAGCCTTTTGGGGGGTCCTTGAATGGTAGGTAATTGGGACTCAATGGTTGGAGGTGTCAAGAGAGGAAGTGGTAGGGATGTCAGTGATGATTTGAATGGTGTTATGCACGAGTTGCCTACCCCCCAGGTGCATACAGCGCCATATTTTAAGTCTCGTCACTGACCCACGAGTTCATCACGTGGAAATACTTGTCTAGTCACCCCCTACAAACACTGTATGGTAGGGTTTTGATAGGAAAAGTTACCTTTATGACGGTTATTTCTACCAAAATCAGTGAAGAGCCCCCCTTACATAGTGTCGTGGTAGTCGAACCGGGGAGCACACAAACTAAGATGTCAGAACTGTCGAGTTTGGGTTTTCTGGTGACGAAAGCAGGGACAAATTTAGAGCTATGGAGGCCCCAACATTGAACAAATAGTTTTCTTTCCACAGTTTTTAAATTATATATTTTTTATTTACAAAGTTAACTGTTGAAAACTCGATGTTAAAGATATTATTTAAATAAGGAAATATTGCCATCATAATCAATATTTATATTTTTAGTTCCATATATAGCCACTAAATTTGCTGCGATCTAGACGTCTTGTTTATGTTTTAAAAATCATAATCTGAAATATTTGCTCACCACAGGTTCTATTAACATATTAGTAATATTTTGTCAGAAATAAATAGAAATTGATATTGAAAATCAAACTCTCTAGAGCAAATAGAGTTGTTTTTTTAAATTGCAACAGTTTGTAGAGGTCTCTGTCACCCTCCCTTAATCCCGGGCAAGAGGTTTACTAATCTTGAAGTGAGAGTGGAAAACCATTTAGGGAAAAACACCAATTCACCCGACCAGGATCGAGCCTTGATCTTCCCGTCTTTATCAGTTTAGCCTAGCACGAGAGTAGCGCGTTAGACCGCACGTCCACCGAAGTGGGTTACAAGATTTGAAAACATGTTAATAGAAACTCGTAAGATTTATGTAACAAAATAATAGGTCAATACGTTGTTGTAGAAACACTACACCAAAGATCGTAAATGAAATAATATACAATGTTACTAATTATATGGCATTAGGGCCACCATTACATCGCGTGTCTATAACATCGCGTTTTGCTAGGATAGTGGGCCCGATACTCAGCTCAGACTATCACTTTGCAGGTGGGGCTGGTTGAAAGAATAGTGTAACTTATTCAAAACTTAAATAAACTTCACCATAAATGAGATTCCTAGGCAACTGGATTTACAACACTCCTAAAATAAATACATCGTAGTTTTGTTTTTTACTTCTCTGGAAAAATTTGCCTTGATTAAAAGGTATATTTTTAATTTGAAGATTATATTTTTAGTTTATTATTTCATCTTTGCTTTTAGTTCCACCACAGCAATTTGAATTTACAAATTTAGGTCTCCAAGTTTTTTAAGGACATTAGATTTCTGGCAAGCTAGAAACTCTCTCCTTCCCAGGGGAGTCGGTTGACCCTATATTCCTATTGGTTGCACGTCAGAGTAGGGTTAGCTGTGTGTAGAGAGGAGGGGGAAACGCGACGTGATGGACCTGCAATGTATTTGTACCAAAAACAAATGTGATGTAACGCACATGTGTTGTATTTGTATACACTCCTTGAAACATTGTTATAGAAAAATTGAGAAAAGAGAAATATCTTTGTCCACCAAAGAGCATAAAAATCAAATTCATTTTTAAAGACATGAATTTATAAAAAAGTATACATTATATTTATATATATATCTCAGAAACTATGGGTTCTATAAACCTATATTTAAAATAACATATTTTTATCTTTAATAGTACACCTTTTCAATGATAAGTTACTAGGTATCTCAAATAGTTGCGATGAAATTATGAAATTTGGAAAATTTTCCCATGTATCCTCAAGTCATTTTCATGATAAATTGAGAATTTCCATCTTGTTTACTATGATAAACATTGTCTATATAGTTTAAAAAATCAAAATTATTAGGGCGAATTTCTAGAAAATCGATTCTATCTCTTTTTGCTCATCAATAAACTACCCTTAAAATTAGGGTTATATATATAATTCCAAAAATCTCTCGGGGTGACCTTATTAAAACCCCAGATACCAAGTTATAACCCATTCGTTACAATATTTTCAGCTCTAGGCCGAAGTACAGACAGACGGATAGACGGCATTGCGAAAGGCACTTTTTTAGTTTCAGGGGGTCAGGAAACGTGGACAATATCAAAATCTCGAGTTCGATTTTTGGCAATCACAATACTTTCTCTCCAAGGTATTGAGAGAAAGTAAAAAATGAAGGATAATATACTTGAATTTTCAACAAAAACAATAAAATCACAGCGTTTGCAGATAGAAACACCAGTTTTATGAAATCAAGAATAAATATGAATTCATAACTGTGATGCCACGGAACAATATATCTATGGATTAATTTTGTTCCGGCCCGCTTCAGTGGTCACATGGTCTAAGGCAGTGTTTATTAAAGTTTAGGTGATGGGAGGACCACCCAATGGCAGTTAAGGGGCTTTGAGAATAAGTAGGCGCTTGAGGGGGTTAAAAGTTATGCAGTAAAAACATTATTTTTAGTTAATTCAATTTTACTACTATAAATATAACTCAAAAATTAATTTATTAAATTAAATGTTAAACAAAAAATCATATAATTACATTGTATTAGCATGTAAGAGTTTTTTTTTAAAAATTATTTTCAACATTCTACGTCTCATGGTTTTTGATAAAAAAAATTATTTTTTCAGATTTGTTGACTTAAGGTTGGTACAGCCTTGGTGGCCGTATGGTTTAAGGCGTCACTCTCCTAATAAACTAGACTGCCGTATATTGGGAGATAAGAGTTCGAATATCGGCCGGGTGTACTGAGGGTGGCTTTACAATGGTTTTACCCTTTACCTCCATACAAGTGCGGGTACACACCCTTAAAATTCAACCTTTCTAATCCCTAAAACCACCAGCCTAGTTAATACATAAGCGTACAGCCCGAACGGGTAGTAAGACGCATAGCAAAAAAAAAAGTTGATACAGTCTTCCCTTTCAATGTGACTTGAAGACACTCAACAGAGATAGGATATTTCATATTCTAGTATTACATGTGAGGCTGTGGAGTGTGGTCCACGTGAGAGAGAGAGAGAGGGGGGGGGCCACCGTGGACCACAAGTTGATGAGAAACATCTCTCTAAGGCGTCATTATCGTAATAAAATAGACTGCCATGGACGGGGAGATCTGGTTTCTAATCCCGGTCGGATGTATTGAGGTTTTATTTTCCCTCCATTCAATTGAGGGTACACTTCCTTTAGTTCAACTGTTTAGTATTTATTTCTTTACATTTTATTATTTATTATAACCTTCATTATTTTTTACTTAATTAAATATTTCTTATATTCATTCATTATTAATTTATATAACTATCACATTTTTTGGTCTACCGCCCTTTCTTTCATTAATTATGTTTTGTAAGGGTGGTACAATTGCTTTTCTCGTGTTTTTACGCGCGTTTCCCAGTTAGTCCGCAAAGTGTTTCTCTAAATGATGGACGTGTGTCATCACCGCGGCTCACGGTTCTCGTTGCTATAATTCAGTATCACTTATTTTAATAACCCGTATTTCTCTGACATAATTATGTGTGTGTGTGAAGTGAACACCAAATAAAGACGTGTGGTTGGTTCTTCAAGCTATCTTCAAGCTATCTTCAAGCTATCTCCTCACAACCCTAGGTAGGCCTACTTGGTTACTGCTCCACCAGATCTTTACCACCAGGCAGGATCAACTTATGTCTACGATGTCTATCTACGCACACATCAAAATAATTAATTCTCTATCTCACTCAAACTTAAAACATCAACCTTTATCATCTTTAACACATTAACGTAATTAGTAAATATGCCTACAACCCGAAACGTTAATAAGACGTGGTGTTAATAAAAAAAACTGTTTTGATATGAAATCTCCCCTGCCGTAGTCTCATTTCATTTCTCTCGTATCACACTACCTGCTCAGGTTGTACAAATATATATTAATTACTGTAATGAGCAAGGTATAATTTAGAGGAGGTGGTCAGACGGGGTGACAAATGAAGTCCTTAGAAGAGTGGGTGGGAAGAGAACTATTTGGGTTGTGATTCTTAGGTACAAAGTAAACTGGATCGGACACATCCTTAGGAGGAACTGTCTGCTACATGACGTCATAGAAGGAAAGGTTGAGGGAAAGAGGAGCTTAGGGAGAAGGAGGATACAAATACTGGATGACGTGAAGGAAATGAGAAAATTCTAGAAGATGAAGGAGGAGGCAGAGGACAGGGCGCATTGGCGGTCTAAGTTCGCTGAAAAAAGGAATGGACCTGTCGTGAGACAGAACACATAGTAATAATAGTATCCGCTATTGCATGGAGGGAGAGAAGGAAACCATTCAGGAAAAAACACCCTCAGCGCCTAAAACGTCCCAGTCTAATACGAGAGAGACGTGTTAGGGTACGGATAGTTTAACAGGGTGGCTACAAAACATATTTTACAAAATTACCTGACTTTTCCAGGTTTTCCAGGCAACATTTTTTCCCTGACTAATTTTTTCTATTTTTAATGATGGATGACTACTTTTGTTTTATTTTTTATTGATCACATCTTTAAAAAAAAGTTGTATCTACTAAACATAAACGGTTTTATCAGTAATTTAAAAAATTAAAATGTTATTTTATTTAGGTATCATTAACTTTTGTTTTAGTGTTTAGTTGCGAAATTAATGGGATATTTTAGACATATTTATTTTAATTCCTTGACTTTTCCTTATTTTCAGTTAAATTCCCTGACATCTCATTTAGCGATTACCTCCGTGAAATAACTCAACTGTTTATTTTATGGGAGTAGATCCACCAGTACAGTGATAAAGTAGTTCCAACTATCGACATATCTGTGTTGGTTATTGACTGTTAGTATTTCCTCCGGTCACTGTCTTGCCTTGTTGAATTGATGCCAGGAAAAGGTTAGTTCTCCAAGGCGGTGACTACTAGAGTGTGATGTTTCTCAAGCTGTGTGGCCCGTACCACTGAGTTATATTTTATATTAAAATATGTTTTTATAATAGGTCTGATAAATAAATTAATCCAAATTTTTATGCTTTTTCATGCAATCTTAATTTTTTTTTTAAATGAGTAGTCAGAAAATTATCCTTATACCTTTACCTGAGAATTTATACCAATTTTTAGGGTTATTTAAGAGTGTATGGACTCGTTTCAAGTTGGGATGGAAGGGGATGCGGGGGAAAAAGTCAGTGTTTTTGCCGTTTTATGGCAAAACATTTTTTTGACCATAATAAATAAATATTTCTCCAGTAGAAACATAGAGTTTAATTTTCTTCACATAATGACCTCAAAATTTCTTGAATATCTGTCAAGGGTGTCCTGGAATTTATTGACAACTTTTTCTCTTCATTTAAAAAGTCTCCCCTCTAACGCCATCATGTCATAGGTACACAACGTCCTTAATATGTGTATTTTACTTTAATATGGTTATGCAACACTTTTTTAAATTCATTTTCCCTCTGGAATTTAATAGACTATTTAATGGTGGCAAATATAGCCATCGACATGTTGGTTGGGGGGAGGTTGGGGGGGGGTTAATCTCCCCCATCAAATGGACTCTTGAGTAGTTTCCATTTTAATCTTCTTATTCCTACCCCTTGAGTGTTAAAACGTTACTCAAAACACGTGTTCAATGTACTTATTAATGAATCGATGGATATTAATAATCCTCTGGTACAGGAGCCTTATTTTACCCACCAAATGATTCAATACCAACTTAACGGATGTAGGACATTTTGTCAATAAATGGATTATTTTTACAAATAGTTCCCATCTAAAAGTAAAACGGGCATATATCCCACGCACTAAGTCAGATAATTCACGACCCCTGCCGGCGTAGTACAGATGTTCAACGAACCTAGAAAGCCTAGGTCAGATTGTGTGTAGTAGTTATATAAATTATAGAACAATTTATTTGTATAATTCGATTTGTCACACACTTCTTAAAATATTTACGAAATAATAAAGGCAGAAATAAAAAAAGTTCTCAGATAAAGTTTCGATCGTAACATTTTCCACAGTAGCGGCTTGCGGTCTATTAAGTATGTGAAGGCCAATAAGGCCCCATCGGTGGACCCACATACTAAGGCGTCAGTCTCGTTTGATCTGGTTTGCTGATAATAGGGAGAACATGGTTTATGTCTCAGATGGGTATACTGAGGTGGTTTACACAAAATTATTTCCCACGCGCAAATGCAGACACATTTATAATAATAACTTGGAAGTATAGTGATAGTCTAAACTGGTAATAAGACCTAGTTCATTTAAATATGTCACACCCCAATAGTGAAATTTCCCATTTCGTGAATTGAGCAAACTTTAGCTCATTCCTTGAACTGGCCATTTTGCAAAATGGTTACAAATTGCAATAACCTACTTTAACCTAACCATCCATTCTGAAACGATTGAAAGTTAAATTAACTTAAAGACCAAACTTGTCCAGTTCACAGACCGGGAAAAAAGCTAGTCCAGTTAATGAATTGGGTAAATATAGGATCTTCATGAAATAGACAGTTTATGAACCGGACAGCACACACTTTGTAAATTCATGAACTGGACTATTTTTTACCCAGTTTGTGAAATGGTCAGGAGAAGAGGCCTGTTTACAGAATGGGCATGAATCTACCAGATTCATAAGCTGGGAAAATTAACAAATGTGGTGTAACATATACAATATAATATTTGTATTCGTCTGATTCTCAACACAGTATTTGGATGTGCGACATCTGCAGTGTATAGATAGATAGCTCTTTGTCGGCCCGTCCAGGTGTGATAACTCAACTCTTTCTTTGTTATTGTCTCTCCCGGCGGCACTGTGTAAAGGATCAAACTTCAAGAGAACCAACTGCAACAGAAGAGAAGTTTATCCGCACTTTTAGCTGAGTAGTACAACTGATGTGATGTACCACTAGATAAGATCATTTCCACACAACCAGTCTCCCTTGCCTCACCCAGCGGAATATGTCATTGGTTTGTTAAGGTAATAGACCCAGCGCTGCCAACTCATGAAACCAAAAGGCCATCAAAAGTAATCAAAATAATCTCCTTCAGCGCTAGATTTGAACTAACTTAGATAAATATATATTTTTAAATGTTCCTTTCTGTTTTTAACATATTATAATAAAATATGTATTCCATATGCGTGGATGTAGAGGGGGGGAACAGCTTAGAGGGGGGAAAAAACACCCACAGTAAAACCACGTGGGATTCGAATCCCAACCTCCTCTTTACCAGCAAACCAAAATATATTAAACTCACATTTGGTCAGCGCACCCAATAATACAAGTTATTTAACTAGCAAAATATTGTTCACAAACGTTTTGTTAATTATTATTATTATTATTATTATTATTATTATTATTATTATTATTATTATTAGCACCGCGTCTTACTGCCCGTTCGGGTTATACGCACTTACGCTAATGTGTAATGGTAGGGTGATTGTGAGATGAAATGGAGGACCTACAGTTTAACGTGGAATCCGAACCACGGTGGAGACCTGGCATTTCACACATTCACAAGATGTCTTGTCAGAGGTGAAGGAAGGATTTGGTAATCAGATAAATCTGTGCCGGGACCGAGGATTGAACCCCGGCCGCCAGCTCAGAAGTCTGACACTTTACCTCTAGACCACCAGGTCTCCGTTTTGTTAATCATATCCCAGAATAATAGAAACTAATATTTACATTGAAAGGTATTTTGGTTTAAACTAAGTGAATAATTGCATTAACAATAAGCAGTGCTAACATTCTATATCAAGAGCACAGCAACCCGCTTCGGTGGCCACATGGTCCAAGGTACAACTCTCGCAATAGACTAGACCGCTGTTAACCGGGAGATCGAGGTTCAAATCTCGGTTGGGTGTACTAAGAGTGGTTTTACCAAAATGGTTTTCCACCACCTCTCCACGCAAATGCGGGTACATTTCATCTAAACATGACCTTTTAATGCCTAAAACCATTAGCGCAATTAGTACATCAGTGAATAACGAGAGCGGGTAGTAAGACGTGGTGGGTGCTAAAGATAAAACCAGCACAACACGCTAAATAAATGGTGTGACACAAACGCACACACTTTCTAATAGTTTGTAACATTGCTTGGAAGAAAAGGTTGGAAAATAAATGTTAAGTATCTTTAAGTAAGTCTCCCTTATAAAAAACATTATATTGTTAATCACAATAACACTCTTTGTGCTATACCCACTAAACCAAATTGTTCAAATAGTTTTAACAACTCTCAAAATTTCAAAAGTAATTTATTTATAAGCCATCCTAAAATTACTTTAAATTTGTAAACATAAAAATGTATTTTTATTTATCATAAAACACTATTCCCCGATATTCATTTGGAACCAATTTTATGTATCAATTTTTTTTTTAAATATTTTTTTTATATAATTTGTCGTAAGGCAGTGTTTCAAGTATTACGTAAGCACCCTAGGGGGGAGGGGGCTCGAGCTATGCTTATTTTTGCTGACAAGGGGGAGGGGGCCAGAACAATACTTATGTAAGACAGAAAGAAAGATGGGCATAATTGATGGAGAGTGATTGCAAGCCGCTTGGACTTCGGACACCAATGAAGATGCTGAGTGGCTAAACGAGGAAGAAGTGGAGAAGTCTATAGAAGTAAGCCAAAGCTTGAGTGACCTAACCCCCTCCCCCCAAATAGAAACATAATCATTGAAAGTGTTGGGACGTGGATTCCTGAACCTTGGTCATCGAACTAAATGGAGTTTAGGACTTAGGGTGTTTTTTATTAATATAATATGCATGAATTCACTAATAATTCTTTTTTTATAACTTCAATTACCAGTAAATTAACATTTAAAACTTTTATAATGTTATAATTTGTTTTAATTTTACCTGTTCGATAAATTTAAATTCATTATATACCAATGTTAATTGTCATTTATTTCACAGTATTGATTAACACCTCTATGTTAATAATTACCAGCAATTTATAGACTGCATGTATTTTTAATTTTTTACTATGTAGACTTATTTATAATGTAAAAAACTTAACAGATACCCATTTGAACAAAATTTCCAGAGCAATTTTTATAATATTCAGAGTTTAAAAAAACAGTCATCAGTAAACTACCATAAGAATTTCATCCAGTTTACATTGTTATTTTTAATGTCAAATATTCCCCAGATATAGCCTATAGTTTAAACAAAATCGTTAGTATCATTTCAAAATATCTCAAATTTTCGAGAATTCCTCATCAGTAAACTACCCTTTACCTAATTTTTTTATCCATAAATCAAGTATACAGTATTATTTGGAAAGTCAAAATCTCCCTATATATATATATATATTTTTTTTTTCCCCCTAACAAGTATACAGTGTTATTTTGGAGGTCAAACACTCCTTAGATATACATTTTAAACTTAATTGCTAAACCCATTTTAGAAAAAAATTTGAATTCCAAAAAAATTATTCATCAATAAACTACCCTTAATTTGAGGGTCATGCCTGGAATTAAAAAAAAAAGTCCCGAGGTATTTCCCAATAACATTTAGACATCAAGTTTGAACAAAATCTATCAAACCATTTCAAATTTGTGGCCGGGGACAGACAAACAGAATTTTAAAATCCCTATTAATGGGTTCGGGGGCATATAAAAAGTAAGGCTTCCTCATCATTTTGATGTAGAAAATGTTCACGATTACAATACTTTCTCTTGATATGAGAAAGTAAAAAATGGAGTTGATATTTCATTTCCAATTACAGGGGAGATAAAATTATTTATCTTCTCCTTCGATTACAATCCACCCTCGTGTTTCATTCAGGAAATATCGCCAGGAAGTTACCTCTTGCATGCAAGCACTCGCCTTCTCTAGGTCGAGTGGTTAGGGCGTGAAATATCACCTTGTTGCGCGCGATCCCTACAGGTGGCGACGCTTTTATGAAGCGCAAAACGCCCGTGCGACACGCAAACAGGGTACAGCCGGCTGATTGACGTCCGCCCGAGGTGTGGACAGTTAATGAATGGAGACATGTTATAGAACTCGTTGAATTATTATTGTTTCGTGAGAATTTTACGGGACCTTAAACACGAAAGCGCAGTTAACCCCTAACGGGTATGGAGTAGGTGAGGGTTGTATATTAGGGTTAGAGGTTTATTATTACACTGGGGGTGAAAAACCAAATTTACTTTCTTGCGTATAATGCGACATTTAATAAAGTTTGGACGTCAATATTGAGATATAAGGGGAAACCATTTAGGAAAAATAACCTTCAGTACACCCGACCGGGATTCAAACCTCGATCTTACCGTATCCGGTAATCCAGTCACCAGTGAATGGTGGGAGTGATGCCTTATATCAGGGGTCAGCCACCTTTTTGGGCCCCAATCGACTGATGAATCAATCAAAGTTTTCGCGATTACCTATCGTTTCTTCACTTTACCTTTATTTTCCAATAAACCTTATCTTTTTTCTTAAATTAAACCTTCCCTCAACTAATTTTGTCCCTACCTTTATAGAAAAAATATAAAATAAATAATATGTACATTTTCATACTAAACAATCCAATTTTCTTTTAAAATTACCGATTAAGACCGATCAAGGTAATTATGATCACACTCAAGAACTATGTGAAAGTAATTTATATATTTGCAAGCTTAGAAGATTCAAGAATCCACTTTTAATGACGATATAGTTTTCTTATAAGATCGACTGAAACGGCCGCGAGATCAACCAGCCGATCGTGATCGATCAGTAGCCAACCTCTAGACCATTCGACAATCGAAGCAGATGTGGTGACTACTAACAGAGCATTTCATGTGTGTTTAACTATGCTACGTAGTTTTGAACCGATAAAGGTCAAATTTGGTATAGGCCGATACACAAAGAATGCTAAGCTAATCTGTCAGTTTGGTTTAACACTCATTACTAAGCTAAGCTAAGCAAATTCATTGTTGTTTCTTTCTGTTATAGTACTGAGAAAGAGAAGATGCTGCTGTTTGCAGTTATTTTGGAAGGTGAAGAATATTTAGGAAGTGGAGGTTTGACTTGTTCAATTAACGCTTCAATTTTAATATGAACACATTTATTAAATATAAAACCTAAATAGAATATTACTTAAATACACGTAAAACAAAGTGAAAACAAAACTTCGACACTTCTTTAGTTATTTTCACCAAACCATCACGTCTGTTCAACACGGAGCCTAAGCTGCTTTGTGCGCATGCGCAACGTAAGATGGCTCAAGATGGGAGATGGAAAAATTACCCGGCCAGTAATCGGAAAAAACATAGCACGGCGTAGCAAGACATAGCTTAGCTTGCTGTGTGAACCAACACATTTAAATATACTATTTTTCTAAACATTTAGCAGATCAAACCTCAGTTTAGCTTAGCGTTCTGTGTGTACCGGCCTTATCACAGAGTTTATTGGCATGTGATGATGATTAAAGAAATATTTTCGAAAAAAAGTTTAAACTAAAATTTTGTTAATACAATTTGTTATGTTTTAATTCAGTGTCAAGGGTTTAAAACTTTAATAATAAAGGTTTTCGAAGAAATATTCAAGCTTTAGTTTATTAAATAAAAATGTGAAAGTTTTGACTTGGTGGCTTAAATTATTATATGATAAACCTGATAGTTTTATCTGCTCCTTGAAATATTTTAGTTTCAAATGTTTTAAGTGCTTATAAAATTGTCACTACTTAAAGCAATTGGCCCTTTTCATTTGGCGTGGAAATGCAGTCATGGGAGCAAACAGTTATCATCAAGAATTTTTATTGTTTTGTAATTTTCTTTTCGGAAACGGTTTGTTTAAGAATAGAAGCATGTTGATTATTTTATACTTTTTATATACACATCTCCTCTAAAATTTTAAAAGTGATTAAATATAATTAATTTTGACATTTTCCAATAGAAAACTACCGGCTGCATAACAAAAAATAAGAAAATGTAACACCTAATAAACATTGATAAATTATCTTAGAAGAGGGGTTGAAAATATTAACATAAAAATTTCACTCGTTCTCGAGAAAACTGATATTTCCAAACGTATGAGTTTTCCGCAAGACCAATCTGGTAACTAGCGCCATCCACTTTTTCTGTTCTTGTTGGCGCGGAAGGATACTTTGGTCGGTTGTGAAGCCACGCCACGTCTTTCACCCTCCCAAAACTATTTATACGATTTGTAGATACAGAGTTAACACTATAAATCACATTTGGAGTGTTTCTCTCATATATTGTGATTCTCCTGAGACATTGCACGCTAGTGATCAAAACTTTGTTTGATAGCGTAGTCTCGGAAGAAATTGACTAGTCTCGTCAAACTTCCCAGAGAGAAGGACAAAGGTGTCAACATAGAGTGTATGGGAAGAAGTGACCAACTACAAAGCCAATATTTAGCATTTGAAATAGGAGTTGAGCTAGAAATTCTCAAATCAATAGGTCATAACACTTCTGGGCGACTTTTAGACTACATCAACAACGTTACACTGACATAAAACCAATAAGTTAGCAGTGCTTGCGAGTTTTCGTTTTAAACGGTCATTTGTAGGATGTTTATGTTAAAACAATACACGACAAATGATTATCTATACGGTTATCTGTGGATACTATCTTTATTCCCTACTTTAACATCTTGTTAGTTAAATACATTATTTTAGGTCAGATTTTGATAGCTGTTAAAAGCTGTTATTAAAATTTTAAAATGGCTATTTAGTGTTTTTTTTATCCATTTTAATTCTTTTAAGGAATTTAACGTGCACTTTCTGAACCAAATGCTTATATTATCAGCACACAACCTATACTTTTACTTAGCACCACGACTTCTACTACCCGTTTGGGTTATACGCTCAAGTACTAATTACTCTAATGGGATGGTTGAATATAGAGGAAGTGAACCCGTATTTGCGTGGAAGGAGAGTATAAAATCATTTAGAAATCCCCCCTCCCCCCAGTTCACCCGAGCGAGATCCGAACATTGATCTCCCTGTCCTCAGTAGTCTAGCTCAACACGAAACTATCGCGTTAGCTAACTACGCCACTGAGGTGGGTCATACAACTTATAGATTAACTTAAATCTAGAACAAACAAAACTTCCAGTCCCCGGCCATTAATTCATCACTGTAAAAGAGTACATCCACAATTCACCTATACTAAATTTTTCGGCTATGCCAGGAATCGATCCCGGGACCCTTAATTATGTAGAGAGACACTATCGATAGTGCTAAGGTATCGGACTATTATTTAATTGTGATTTTTCCCAAATTCCAACTAGTATAACGGATGAACTTTCGTAGGATTTTTTTTCTAAGACGAGTGGGTGTAGAACAATGAATTTATTATAAGTTGAATGTAAGATGAATACAAGTTGAATACAAGTTGAATACAAGTTGAATGTAAGTTTTTTTAATCGTGACCACGTCTTACCACCTGTTCAGGTTATACGCATATATGACGATTGCTCTAATGGGGCAGAGATGAGGAAGGAAGCATTTTTGCTACAATTGTGTGGAAACCCTTTGGGGAAAACCACCCTCAGTAGATACCCAACCAGGATTTGAACCCCGATATTTCCGTCATCAGCAGACTAATCTTACACGAGAGTAACACGTTAGACCATTCGACCAATGAAGTGGGCGAGAATGTAAGAGAAATTTAAATTGAACGTTCGTAGAGTAGGTAGTGAATTCTCTGATTTTCAACCAAGTCTTACTACCCAGCCAAGCTATCCACATGTATTTAAACTATTGGGGCTGAAATGATGAAAGTGGCGTTTATAATAAATGTATCCGAATGAGAGCAGGAAACCATTCATGGAACAACACCCTCAGTACACCCAACCGGGATTCGATCCTTTACCTCCCCCTATCCATAAAACCAGGCCCCATGGAACAGACATTTAATCCGCATGCCCCCCGATGTTGAATCCGAGTTGAGAATCGTTAAGGCTCTACAGACTACAGTCTGGCCACCATTGTGTCATGTCTACCATCCCCAGAGTTAATTTAATGAACACAAAACAATGCTAGGACTCTTCCCCCTGTAAATATCCCAAACACGCAACCCGGCCGACATGACCACCCTCTACTCTAGTTCCTATGCGCATGCGCTTCAGATAGTCGATGCACGAAGCTCTATATTGTTTTCTCGATACACAGATTACAACGATCTTGCGCTCGACAGGAAAGTCAGCAGTGTGTGGTTTAGGGGATTTCCCTTTTGTTCTGGGTACAACGGAAGGCTCATCAAGTAGGTTGCTTATGAGAATAGTAATTTTAGCCGATTTATAATAATTGTAGGCTATTGTATTATTATTGTGTATAAAAAGACAGCAGGCATCAACGTCTCTCCTCAAAACCATTGTTTGTTGTCGATTTTTAAATCATGTTATTTTTAGATTATGTTACAATATTAACCGTATTATTACCCGCATCGGTGGGCATGCAGACTTGATGCCAGGTTCTTCTAGCATGGCTTGCAGGTGAAAGGGAGGTCGGATATCAAATCCTGGCCAAGGATATTAAGGGTGGTTATTTCTAAGTTGTTTCCCGCCGCAAAAATGTGAATACATTTCCTCAAAATTTTAACCTTACAAAACCCTTCTTAATTGGTGAAATTAAATAAGTAAAACCCAAGCGGGTAGTAAGACGTGGTGAAAATTACACTACTCTCGTAAAGGTACGTTTACAATAAAACGCTCTGAAATTTTTTAATGCTAAATAATATGAATAAAAGTTACAATAACATAATTTTAAACTTTGTTTGAAAAACATCTTTTAGAGGTTGTGGAGTATCCAACTTAACTGCTTACCCCACAAAAGTGCTTAGTGTCCATCTCACGACTTGAACTGCTTAGTGTCCATCTCACGACTTGAACTGCTTAGTGTCCATCCCACGACTTGAACTGCTTAGTGTCCATCTCACGACTTGAACTGATGCGCGCGGAACAAGACAATTCCATTGGAACCCTTGTAATTCTAACAATAAGCTACATTATACGATATTTGTGTGTTTCTTTCACCGCTTGAATATCTCACAAACAATATTGACAATGGCGGGCCTCTTGGTCTAATAGTCAGCATTCCTGACTACTAATTAAGATGTACTGGGATAGATTCCCAGCAGTATCATAAGTATTTTTCCCGAAGGACAGTAATTGTTCCTATTGTCACCATGGTCTTGTTAATTTTATACAAGCTAGGTTTAAGATTTCCACTGGAACTACATATAATCATAACCATCATCATAATCATCTCACAAGGGAAAGGTAACCGCGCCTATAGGGTGCTCCAACCTTAGAGGACGGTTACATATCCGCCACTGCCTGTAGAAGGCCAGGGAAGTTTAACCGACAAACTCTGATGGAATACACACACACAATTTAAAAAAATAATCCTTGCCAATAAACTTTTTTTTGATCAAATGTGTAGACCTACAAATGTGATTGTATAGAGAGTTTTAATGTGAATTTACTTCGATATTATTCCACGTTAATTAAAAGTAACTATCTTGGCTTTTAGAACAGCAGCCAGAGAGAAAATATAGCCTACAGTATGATTTTAATAGGAGGATCGTTATTTGAAAACTGAAATCTCATTTTGACACAATGATGGTTTTTGTTTACAATTTTTGTATATATATATAATACTATTAAATGAATAATAAATATAAATTATTAAGTTATGCCCAAGGAAGTGTTTTGGTATGCTTTTGAAAATTTCTAGGTGAACTTTATAACCAATAAATCGAATACTTGAATGCCAAATTTAAGTAATTTTTAATTAACCCTTGTGGTTGAAAGTGTGGTCTATAAAAATCAGGGCTTGTCACCAGAAACGTAGCAGGAACAATAATACTTACATAAATAGAACGCTATATTGGTAGGACTCGAAATCAAACTATGGGACCTTAACTTGCCAGATGACTGTTAGCTATTTTAAAATTGAAACGTGCAAGTTAAAAAAAACAACTGTAAATATGTTTTCTATTACTTTGTGATGATAATAATTATAACATGGAATTTTAGTAAGTTTTTTTAAAACTAATTAACAGCTCATCAGAATTCACTTTGAAGTTCAACAATGCAAGTAGATATAAATCCTTTATCAAAGCACGCCCAGTTCCATACACCCTGTTTCTGCTTGAAACAAATGACGCGTCATTAATACAAGTTAAAGATTTTTTCAATAAGGTTTTAGTAGATCATACATTTGTATGAAAAAAATCGGGAAAGTGCAACATCATTTACGAAGATAATTTAAAATGTCGCCAACTCATTTATAACAAAACGCGAACCTCAAATAGGGTAAAAAACAGCCAAAAAAACTAGAACTAAAAAAAAATATTATCTGTGAAGTTGATAAAAGTGTATTTTTGTCCCTTCTCATCAATTACCAGCCGACATTCCTATGTCGTGTCACGTCCTTCCCACCAGACATGATCACGTATCCGCCAAAACGGTCCATTAACAAGAAACATTAAAACGATATATATGTGATGATTCAAACTGGAGTGTCAAATGTTTTATTTTTACGGCGCATAAAATGTTCGACTGTAGAGAACATGTTGGCGGACCTGGTTAATTGGCAAGCCTGACGCGATACCTACCCTTTCCCGCCACCCTCTGGTGAGTTCAAGTTACAATCCATGTAAATAACTCCCTCTCGACTAGGAATCTTTGTCGATTTGAATAATGGTACTTGATAAATCGTAGCAGCGATGTTCAAAGTAGTGTACGTAATGTCACGTTGGTAGCCATTACTGTGAAACGTTAGAAGTCGTGTCGAGTACGCCTGGAACCAACTCCTTTTAAATCTGATTAGAGGAGTTTGTAAAGAGCTATTTTGGCATCAGCAATATCGCAAAGAGTTTCATTAAAAACACATATAAAAAACACAAAAAATGTTGTTTAATATATTTAATGCTTCTCAATAGAGTCTGAGCGCAGTTTTTTTCTATATAATAATATTTTGTGTGTTTTCTTTTCCACCGCGTCTTAACACCTCTCCAGGCTATGCGCATTTTAATGATGACAATGTGATGTAGACGAGGAAGATATAGTTTAGATGGAATGTAGCCACATTTGCGTGGAAGGAGAGTGGACAACTATTTTAGAAACGTAGTCTCAGTATACTAGACCGGGATTCTATCCCGTACTTCCCAGTCACCAGCAAACCAGACTAGATGAGCCTGACATTTAGTCCACGTGCCCACCGATACGTATTTAAATGGTTGTGGAAACTGATCTTGCTTATTTACCAACCCAGAAAAAACAAAATAAAAAATTTGTTAATCGATTATTAGGGGGGGACAAAAATTCCAGTTTTAATGTAGAAATGTCATTAATAGCTGTCAAAAGTATTGATAAAATATTTTCATATACATAACATCTTGTTCCATAATACCAATTACCACCATTTTACAAAATAATCGATGACTTTTAGGTTTGAAAAATATTTCCAAATAACTAACCAGGCCCTTTTAACGTTTAATCATATGATTAATCAATACAATGTAGATAATACTTAGTATTTACCAATAAAGATGCGAAAACAATGTTTGAATCCTACCTTACAAATACTTTTAATGGGAAGAACATAAAATATCCTATTCACACGAAACACAACGTGTCACTGATGCCATCAACAATTTGGTGTCCTGTAAGGTATGTAATAATATAGTTTACTGCAGTTAGAGGCAGATGGCAGCAGTTGTCAGCAGAGATCACTAATGTTTCATATTCCAACCCTCTCCCCTAAATTTACTATAGAATATTTGGGACATAATGGGGTGTTTTTTGCGAAATGTTACATTTCACAAGCTAATTTTAGCATTATTATTATTAGCACCACACTTACGCTAATGTGTAATGTGTAATGTGTGGTAAGGTGATTGTGAGATTAAATTGAGGAGCTACAGTTTAACGTGGAATCCGAACCACGGAGGAGGCCTGGAATTCCACATATTCACAAGTTGTGCTAAGTTTAGCAACTTCATTAATTGTATTTGTATCAATAAACTTTTCTATAGTATACTGTAGCCTACATTAGTTTATAATGCACATGTTTATTTATCCATGTCGAGAAGGTCAACCGTTTTACCGCATTCACGGCCCGATAAAAGCAATAGTAGTCCTCTCGACACATCAAACATCAAAGGCAAACAACACTGAAAAAATGAAAGAAAAAAAAACTCATGGAAATCACTCAGCTGGGCAAAGCATGTGCAAATGTTTGAACGTAATTATTTACAACTTTTTGTTCCAGCAATGGTTTATTTTTATAGAACCACTATCAATTTTGTGAAACTGCACGACCGTCAATTTCTAATTTCTAGCGACCCCTAGATAAAACACCAAATAAACAAGCTTTGAAATAAAGTTAATACAGAACTATTTTGGTTATTATTTATTTATCGATGTATATAATATATATATATATATATATTTACATTAAAACTATGTGATAATAATCCTGAGGAGCATTATTGTACACCATCTGGCCATTCTCATATCCACATATTATGTTGTTATTCGTTTAATATCTTTTAACCCGCCTCGGTGGCGTAGTTGCCTAACGCGCTTGTCGTGTTGAGCTCGACTGCTGAGGACGGGGAGATCGAGGTTCGAATCTCGGTCGGGTGAACTGGGGGTGGTTTTTCCTAAATGGTTTTCCACTCTCCCTCCACGTAAATGCGGGTTCACTTCCTCTAATTAAACCTTCCCAATTCCTAATCCATTAGTGTAGTTAGTACTTAAAGCGTATAACCCGAATGGGTAGTAAGACGCGGTGCTAAATATTATTATTATTATTATTATTATTAATATCTTTTAACCGGTAACACTAGAAATTATATCAATTTTAATTAAAAGTATTGTAAATATTGAGAATAATATTATTACTACTATTTAGGTTTCTAGATTCATCCACGTCAATACGATCGTTTGAGTCCCAAACACAAGATAAAAAAATAAAAATTAATGAAAGGAAACACAGCACATACAAGCTAATTAAGAGAGAATGGCTTCGTGAGGGCGAGGGAAAAAATAATGAACGAACACTTTAATAGCAAGTGGCGCGATTAAATATAGAAGCCAAAATCCCTCTTGCACTTAGTGAACTTTTTCTTCGCCTCGTCTTTCGAACGGAAGGACGCGTAATGGCCGCCACCAGCGAAAAGGGGATGAAGCTCATGGAAGGAAGAAAGAGGCAGAGGGGTGGGGAAATAATAAGGGTTGCTAACTGTATTTAAGTAGTAGCTAACATTTTATTTTTGACTTTGTAGTGTATCTTATTTGAAAGTTAAAAAGTTTGACGAACAGTTCTAATATAAGCTATTTAACTAAGTTACTTATTCCTGCTTTTAATGTTAAGCTATAGCTTCCATACAAGTAACTTTACCATAATTTTACTTTTTAAAATAAGTTTTATATGTTTAATTATTTTATAATATAGTTTTATTTTGATACAAATTGTTGCTATTGTGTTATGTCTTAGGTAAACATTATCAAAGATTGATGCAATTTTGAACGAAGCAATGTATTCTAATCGTCCTCAAGATAATGTTATTATCTCCTGAGAGTGGGTCATAATAAATCAAGAGCATATTCTAGAATTCTACTTCACACGGATACCAATGACTAAACGTCACAGCTCTCATTCCGTGGGGAAATGATGAGTAGCGTTTTGGGGGAGTAGGAGAAAAAAAACACCTCTAAATGCAAATTCTATCAATACATAGGTATATTAATTTTGACCACAATGTTCTCAAAGTCAAGTCACCTATAGATGAGTTTATTTCTTGTGTTATATCCGAACACTGCATTTAAGTTTTTTATAAAGAAGGTTTTTAATAAGTTTAAAATATGTATGTAATTTTAAGGTACTATAACTTCCCCATTTTATTTGGGTGCCCGGTAGCCAACCCTAACTACTATACTACCGGGACACCCTAGGGGGGTTACATGGGCAGGATGGACCCCGAGCGGTAGGGGTTGGGATTGATGGTATGTGGGGAATGAGGCTAGCAAGTTTCTCCCAACGATCTGTTTATTTCTCCAAACAGTTACTACGCTACTACATCGATATTATGAAATTCCCCGTGACGAGGGAACACTCACGATAACAGGACCCGTGACACTACTTAGGGACCCGGGACCGACTCTCTCCGGCTGGGGTGAACCCACTAGACCACATGTTACTCGTTCATTATCTATCAGTGAGCCGACTACCCATCCTTACAGCATCGCTGCCAAACAACAACCCCCGTGTGTTCTTCTCACACACATCACAAGTCGATCCCAGTTCTCACGAGTCCAAGGTTCATTCATCGCCAGTATTCGCTCGTCAACAGGATGAAGCTATATGATCTAGAAGCTGTTCTCAACAGGAAGGCAACCCAATAATTTTGACTTCCAAGGAAATGTATCAGCGTGGGCTAACTTCCTGCCAGAACAAACCTTACATTATTATGCTCTTACATTACAGTATAAAAATTAATCTTTTTGAGGATATTTTAAAATATATCCGAACGGGTAGTGAGAAGCAGGGCTAAAAAACACGTTTATCTACCAATTATTGATTTTTACGTTTTTGAGGAAGTATTGCGTATTAGCAGCTTAAGCTAACAGGATGAGGTGGTGCAATTTTTACGATCATTCGTTTGAAATGTTAATGGGGAAAAAAAACTGTGAAGCTTTCCCCCATTTTCCCGGTGCAGCTACCTACTGAAGCGTGATATTAAAGTGTTACAAAAAACGCACTGTGAGATAATGAATGTTGAGTGGTTTGAGTGTCACCACTGTATTGTCTTGGAGAAAGAAGTTGGGGTTGTGCCATTACAAACACACTGTGAAGTAATGAAGTGTCGGTTTGACAGGGGCGTCACCCTAGAAAACTCCAATAAACGTCCTGCCGGCGTCTCGACGGGGAGGGTCCGACTACTGCAGACGACAAGATCGAGCTCCCGTCGTCAGTTTGTCTTAGCTGAGCGATGGCACGCTTCCCTTCACCCCTTCAACATGGCTGACTCTCTGAACCCAAGAGTACACCCGTAGCCCACAAGTGAGGGGATCGTCAGAAATTGTACTCATCATTTGGAGGTAAACAACGTCACTTTTACCCAAGATTACGTTATTTCGACTTCCCACAAGCAAATACAGTTCACGCAGATTATGCCTCGTAGACTTTCCGTACTGAATTCAGTGGAAGTCAACTTTTACCGTTTGCATAACTAACTTTTGGATATGAAGAAGTTGAGCTAAGTTGCATTTGATAGCAAGCCAACAGCAGTAGCATTTGATAGCAAGCCAACAGCAGTGGAATTTGATAGCAAGCCAACAGCAGTAGCGTTTGATAGCAAGCCAACAGCAGTAGCATTTGATAGCAAGCCAACAGCAGTAGCGTTTGATAGCAAGCCAACAGCAGTAGCATTTGATAGCAAGCCAACAGTAGTAGCGTTTGATAGCAAGCCAACAGCAGTGGCATTTGATAGCAAGCCAACAGCAGTAGCATTTGATAGCAAGCCAACAGCAGTAGCGTTTGATAGCAAGCCAACAGAAGTAGCGTTTGATAGCAAGCCAACAGCAGTGGCATTTGATAGCAAGCTAACAACAAACAGTAGCATTTGATAGCAAGCTAACAACAAACAGTAGCATTTGATAGCAAGCCAACAGCAGTAGCATTTGATAGCAAGCCAACAGTAGTAGCATTCGAGCGCATGGACTGGGGGATGAGGAATAGCTGTCTTTTCTTCTTAAAGTTTTGATTTAATTGGGACATTTTGCTAGGGTAAGTTAGGCTAGGTTAATTCAGGTTAAGTCATTTTGAGATAGGTTAGGTTGGTTAGGCTATATGAGGTTTTATTAGGTATCCTTCCTGAAGGGCACAATGCTTCCCCTGTTCCTCTCAATAATTTCCAAACTTTCAAAATAACCCTAAATATTGTGTATCTACAATACGAAGTATAATGAATTTTTTTAGAGCGTAGGTATAATTCACTCTGAGGAAACCCACATTCACTTTTTGAAGTAATTGGTGGGTTCACTGACTATGAGCCAATCCGCGAAAAACAACATTCCTCTGTTATATTCCTAGTACCCGAGTAAATGCGCTCAACTGCTATATATTATAACTATCGTGGCGACATGGCGTCGATATCTATCATGAAAACCTGCGCGTAATTTGTTAGTAGAGCAGGTCATAGTTTTCAGAGTTGTTTAAGTACAGACGCATGCGCAGAAGACAAGCTGTTTTCTTGGAAACTTGAACAGTAGTTTAATTGGCATTTGAACAAATGAAACATCTTGGTTTTGATAAACATGTGTGTGTGTGTGTGTGTGTGTGTGTGGGGGGGGGGGGTTCTAGGAAATTAATTGTTTCGACGTTTCATAGCTAAGGAAATAGGATGCTGGATCATTTCAAAATATACATCAAACTTGTTATTTATAATTATAAATTACAGAAAAAGATTTTCTTTCTGTTGGTAACATTAACTATTCTTTAAACCGGACTGAAAAAAATGATCATGGGATGCACGCCACACATTTGTTAGTGGTTACCTACCTCGATGGTTATTTCATGATAGTCACCGTCAATATTTTTATTACACGTTAATATACTGAATTAAGTAATAAATATACTGAATTCAACACCGTGTCTGTCAACAAGAGATGTAACTTGACTCTTTACCTGTCAAAATGACAATTCATATATTTATGCGAGACGGAAGAGTATGGATTTTGTTTGTGCAGCTTTTAAACTGTCAGAAAAATCCAAAGGATATGGAAATGTGCACAAACCTTTTGTCACTTTTTTTTCTTTAGAGAACTTCGATTCATAAAAAATCTTTTATACAAAATATCTGTGGTTATGAAAAACGCTCTTTTATGGCCAAACTATTTTTATGTAGAGTTTTATTTCTAAACCGTTGAGAAATGAGATTTTTTTCTAAGATCCAATAAATAAACCAATGATAAATGGTGAGAAAAAATATATATTTTGAGGGGGTAAAAATACTGACGCAATAAGTATAGTTCAACCTAGTTAAAATGCTATTAAACTAATCGACAAGTTCACCAGAATAAATTCATATGTGAACTAATCAACGAAAAAAATTGCCAAAGTAAAACAAATCTTTGAAATTATAGGTCATGCTTTTTTAAATGTAGTTTTAAAATTGTTTATGACAATCAAACGACCAGAATATTAATAATAAATTTCAATAGGATTCTATCCTAATGATAGATGAGCCGCATATAAAAATATAGGGGTCAAATGGTTTCCATTAGTGACCAGTAAGGTGTGTTAGGTCTGCAGACAACTGCACATTGTGCCTTTATTTTATGAGTTTTGACTATGAAGTTAAATCGAATCATATATTATTACATATAGATCTTAATTTGATATTTTGAGTATCTGATGAGATGTTTTTCGATAAGCTTCATAGTATCATCATAATCTAGATCTGAATATGATGCCATAGCATAGAATCAAGTCGTCGTAAATTTTATTGACAATTCCGTCAACCATCCAATAATAAGAAGGGACTAACTACGCCAGACAAGAAAGATTTATTGTTGTATCTCATACTTTATTAATTCATTTCCATTAACTACATAATCTTAACTAACCAACTTTCAACATATAGGCCTAATTATCTCTGTATTTCCTAACTTCTCTTGAATGGCATCACATGGTTACTAATTAGTGTCATTTTAACTTTTCCTACATTTGTTTTAATTTGTTATAAGTTTTAACTCTCCATAATAATGATCACAACCTCATCTATTTAATCTATAGCTTTATATATTTTATTCAAATCGTAATGTTGACTATTATTATTAGAAATGGTTTTGTTATTTGAATATTCGTTGCAGCGGTTAATCCATAAACCACAAGTTTTTCTCTCTTTATAGAACTTATACATTTTATATTTAAAATAAATATTTCTTGATTTTATTCGGGCTGGTTATGCTGAAGTTAGGTTGTGTTTCCACTGGTTCCACACCCTCATATTAACTATCACCTCATCTCATGGGGCATGAAAAGAGCCTCCACGGAAAGGATGTACGATTAGTACATTCGGATGTCCCCTGGTCAAAGGTACAGTGCATAAGTACCGGGTAACTTCCCACCAACTGGACTGCGAGGGATTCAGCCCAGACATCGATAACATACAAAATAAAATATATAGTGTATCTTTTCTGTCAGATGAAGTCCTTTCAATTAACAAAGAACTGTATCCGCATTTTCACGGAGAGAGGATGGATAATTATAAACGTTATAAAGTCATCCCAGTCCATTGCACCAGGACTCAACGGGTAACTCAGTGCAATGCGAGTCTAACACCTCCAACTTCTCGACCACCACGATCGACCAAGATCGATAGCTCATTCCCGTGCTGTAGACGAGACTAATGTTTCCCTCCCAGGGAGTGTCAATACCAGATGCCTGTGTTAGTAGAGAATAACCAACCACATTTAAATTCACAAATAGCAGCTCCCCTTACACTCACAGCCGACAAATCACTCCCGCCGCGCCGTTTCGGCTGGGATATTGTCACTGTGTGTGTGTGCGCCTTGCTTTGAATCTTCTTGCTACAAACATATTACACTGCCGGAGAGTTGGAGAGAGCGGCGCGGGAAAAAATGAATACCATATTGTTAATGGATCAATTCCAGAACGTTACAGAAACTTGTCAGATTCAGTCACTCGTCATTATAAGTTTAAAAATAAATAACATATGTTTTGAAACTTAAACACCGTTTATCACTAACACTATAATAATAATAATAATAATAATAATCATCATCATCATCACAGGATATTACTACCCATTCGGGTTATACGCTCCCTATACTATAAAACCACATGGCTGACTCACTCACTGACATTAATGTTTATCCACTTGCAGATGAGCTAAAAACTTGAAATTTGGCAAACTTATAGCTTCTAGCCTGTAACCGACGGGAAAATTCCAAAAAGTTAAAAAAATTAGTTTTTAACTCACGAAAAAAATTCAAAATAACGGAACAACTTTAATATCGGTGCGAACCTTTCTTTGGAGGTCTCTTGTGGCTAAACGGTAAGAACTATCAAACAACGGCTCTGAAATTACATTAGTTTACCTCCACCTGGAAAGAAAACCCATTGGGGGTTTGAGGGCGTAGCCCCAACAAACAAAGCGAGTCTTACATATAAATCTCTATGGTGTGAGCTCACAAGCGATCTATACAGACCGAGTGACCGCCGATGTTAGTCAAGATAGTGCCAACATTTGAGGAGAGAGGATGTCTTGTGGTCAGCACAAAGAGCCCTACAGCAATTTTTCTCAGTTTTCTAGACCAAAGCCATTGTTTATTCAAGTATATCCTCATTTGTCCTCACGAGGCTGGGTTTCACCCCGTTACAGACCCACTGATACACAGATACATTCTGAATGTGTTAGGGATCGAATCCGGGACCTCTGTATGTGTGACCAGGAACTCTGGCCACTATACCTCCATTGATACATTTATATGTGGTGAATGCAAACATTTCTGAGGAGATACATATTTTTGTACATATATAATGGCATGTATGACATGGAACATTATATAGGGACATATTACATTATACGAATGATATAAATGCAATTGCATCGTAATTGCAATAATTGTAAAAATTACTTTTGTAGTAAATAAATCTTGCAAAGGACCTCAAATCTTACAATTTAATTTTTATTGCTTTAATTTTTTTCGTACTAAAGTTATTATTTATAGCATATATGTTTTAAGGATATCCTCATCAGTAGGCACACGTGTGAGTTACCAGGCCTCATCAAGTCTGGTTTGCAAGTGACTAAGTGGTAGGGGTTAGATTCAGGGACGGGTGTACGGTTTTAACCCCTACAACTGATTTTCACTTTCAATCTACGTGAATGCGGATGCATATCCTCTAGAATTCTACCTTCCTCATCCCTACCCAATTAGCATAGTTAAACTACATATATCCTGGACGGGACATGAGAAGAAAAAAATAAGCGTAATAATTTAAAAATAGAGCCTTTTACCTTTATTTTCTATAGCTATCATGTTATTTTAACTCTTCCATGATAGGGACAGAGAACTTTTTTACTCTGGGAACCGCCCCGGAACGATTTAAATGTAACTTTTACTTCCCACACAAGGCTATAATTAAATTTGCTCCAACAATGACAATGAAGGCGGAAAAATCAAAGTACTTATAACTCAAATTATGTTATATTTATTATTGTCATTATTATTATTGTAGACAAGTAATTAATAATTAGGGAAATTCACGAGTTAAATTAACTAAATGTTAATAACTATATCAGCATATGTAATGATACTATAAGCTTAGCAGAGTTTTAAAAGGATATTCAGCTTATCTTAAAGAAATAAATGTTTCATCAAACATGTCATAAATACAGTGCTAAGTTTTAATAACAAGAAAACATATTTTTTTGATTCATGTAATCAACAAAGCATTTGCTATTTATTATTATTACTACTATTATTATTATTATTATTATTATTATTATTATTATTATAGGATATAGTATAAAAAGTAGGGAAGTCCAGTTTTAAATGGAATTGAGCTATGGCTACCATTTGCTAATTAAAATAGATCCATGTCATGCTTAGATTAATTTTAATTTAATTTTTTTAATATATCTGGTTAGGTTTTGATGCGCTTTCAGATATAAAGGTTCTAATCCTGAAAAGTGTGTGTAATAACACTCTATCCCATTTTCCCCTCGCAACCATTCAAGGTATACTGAAGATAGCGCAATGATATTTTTCAGAAATATTTTATAAGCTTTTTGCAAAAGCCTGCTTGGAATGAAACCTATTTTAACTATATATTGACAGCTATTGACAGATTAATATTCAATTTTCAAGCTTTTGTTTTAGTTTTGAAGTAATCACGACACAAACTATTGGTAAACAAGATGTCATAACTAACGAATATAATGCGAGAAACAAATTACAATTATTACAAATTTAAACTGTATGCTTTATAAAATAAAACATTCTATTCCTAAAGTAAAGTGTATCAAACTAGATTTCCATACATAAAGCTATACAAATTTTGCTAAGTCATTTAGTAAGTAAAAAAAATATTATAATTATTTAGTTTGTTAATTTTATATTTTTCAGTATGTTGTGGTTTAAATTCACAATTACTTTACTTATAATAAGGCTTCCCGAGGTTTAAAAGCTTAGAAAATGTTTTCAAAACAAGTGAAGGGGTCGTTTTAGTAAATATTTATTGACATAGTATGTTATTTATAATAACATAAGATAGAGTAACTATTCATAATTGTTTGTGAAAGGTGCCACCTAAAAATAAAAGGCAATACTAGACAAACAAAAAAGTTTGATTTAAAGAAAGACCTTCATCATCCCTGACTCATTAGCGTAATTGGTACTGTACATAAGCTTATATCCCGAACGGGAAGGCGGTGCTGAAACATACAAAAATTATAATCAACACAATGAAGATCAGGCAAGCATGTGGGGCCGCTCTAGAATCGTACCTAGATTAATGTTATTTTAGCGCTAATCTACGTCTAGGGGATCAAAACTTCCCAAGCTATTGAGAAATCTTTGTGCGAGTAAATAAAATTGCTCAATTAAAACTGATATTCATTTTGACATGTATGAACATGAAAATAGGGTAAAAAGTTTCTGGACCCAATATATATATATAAAAAAAAGTAACGGTGATAGTTAAGTTTCTAAGTACCCCAGTTCTAGGAAAAAAACTTTGCAGCAAATATTAACATATTGTATTTTCAGGTTGATCCATTTCTTTTAGCACCCATTCGGGCTATACGTCTATGTCCTAGTTATAGTAATGCGTTAGGGATAAGGGAGATTTTAAAATATTAGAAATGTACCCGCATTTGATTGAAGGGGAGTGGAAAACCATTTAGGAAAAAAATCCCTCAGTACAGCCGACCAGGATCAAAACACGAGCTCCCCGTCATCGGCAGTTTAGTCAATTGCGAGGGTGACGCCTTACACCATGTGGACAACAAAGTGGCCTTATTATTATTATTATTATTATTATTATTATTATTATCATTATCATTATAAATTATCTATAACATTTTCACATTTCCGAAGCCTTTCACGTCCCATTTAGATTTAGCCTAGTTTATATGAAGGGATAAAGAAGTGGGGGTTGCTTTTTTATTTATTTTATTTATCACTAACATTTCAAATCATTGCGAACTTTCCACATTTGAAAACTGGTCTCGCGACTCACAGTTTTGTAACCCACCACACTGTAATAGTAATGTCCATCTCTTAAGAGGCAATCAATACTACGAACCACACCGTTCAACCACAAGCTGAGATGGCGATACAGATGTTATTTCTAGGTCGCAACATGAGGAGATTGGAAGTCCCCATTCAATCGACTACCGCTCTTTCAACCAACTCGACCAACACCCACTTCAATAGTGTGGTGGCCGGCACAAAGAGTAACCGCGCATGCGCCTGCGCTGATATGTGACAGACACACGCGCTCCTAGACCTATAGTCAAAGTTTAAATTGCACGTCACCGGGACACACACGTCGAAAGAACAGGCTTTGATCCCGTGGCTGAGTGTTAAGGTCATTCGACAGTACAATTTTAACAAGTGTAGAATTATAAGATATAAAAAACAATGATTCAATGATAAATATAAAAATATTGTTCCTTGCATACCCTGATAGTTTTATTTTATCTCATTTTTAGAACACATTGTTTTTAAAAGCTAACTCTACTCGTTAGTTTTATTAATGAGACCGAATTGATCAATGCAACTATAGATTTGAAATGTCTGTGACATGAAATTTCTTGTTTTGACTGTGCCGAATGTAGAAACAACACCGATTATTATTAGTTCATCCTAAACTGAGACCGGAAGTAAACAAACTTTCCCATATCACTGCGCGTATCACACACATGATTAGTGGAACATCAGTGCAATATTTTAAACAGGCGTGACCATGTATAGTCAGTATCATAGCAAAGTATATCACTATGAACTCTTTGTATTTTTAAATTTCCTGTCTTATGTCTAACAAAACTCACACCACACTCAGAAGTGTCAATTAACGCCACTGAGTTGAACTGTCGACTGACCGTTGCTGACTTGACGTTAACATGTGATAAGGACTGTATCAACGCTGAGTCGGGAGCTTGCAAAGCTTATCCAAATAGCGCTTGCAAAGCTTAAACTATAATTCCTAAATCAAATGAAGGGATAGTTTTAGTTATAATAATTTTCTATTGTTATTTTAAAACAAGTTTACTACAAAACAAAGGAGGGAATATTTAGTGAAAGGATACCATTCAGTAGCCAATCAGAGCTTAGACTTCCACGTGGCGTTGTTTACATCAAGTCTCAGCTTAGGATGAATCTATAGCAGAACATAATATGCCAGGCTGAAGCAGAGGTCAGATAATCCCAACTAATTACACACGCAGGTAAAGTGGATGTCGTTTACCTTACCTAGTTGAGTTGGGTGTGCTCACTTTACATGTTTACAATTCCTTCTAGTTGAGTTGGGGGGGCTCACTTTACATGTTTACAATTCCTTCTAGTTGAGTTGGGGGGCTCACTTTACATGTTTACAATTCCTTCTAGTTGAGTTGGGGT
>CABFVZ010001927.1:60637-71096 GCA_902151445.1 Timema monikensis | reverse complement strand
AAAAAAAAAAAAGTAAAAAGAAGTTTGGTTTTTATATTGACATGGTTGATGATTTGAAGCTTGGTTTTACAGGATTCTTTACAATATTTTTTAATGGGGAAGGGGGCTAGTATGTAAATAAAGTTTAAAAACTTTATCTTGAATAACTGAAGCAAAAATAACGTACTTTGTTATTTGAGGAACACTTTGAGTAAAAACAATGTGTTAGAATTACTGTACTTCAATTAGCAAGAGCTTGAGCCGCATTCAGCCGCTAAACTAAAACAAAAGATTGGGATAAGAACGAGAAGCAAGAGAAAACAGAAGTCTCGTTGGGAGTTGCGCATTCGACAGAAAGTGCTCTTTGTAGCCAACAACACTTGGTCCGGCGAGAACTGAATAAAGCGCACCGCAGGGGAAATTTTCTCTCCGGAACGTTGCCCACACTGGGCTCGTATTTCAATCTTTTTTTTCCCCCTTATAAACCTCCCCTGCACCTTTTTCCTTCTCCAGCAACTGCTCAAAGAGCCGTGCATAAAATGTGACCTTAGCGTGGATCTAAGAAACGCTTTCTTTACACTTTACCACACCCATATTTCAAAACTAGTGGCATAAATAAAGGAATGTTAATATTCCAGAACATAAAACAAAGTGGAGCCAATATTGGTGCTATCAACCTGTTTAGTCGTGTATGGAAGCTACGCCTGTGATATGAAGCTATAACCTACTTTTATAAATACTTTTATAAATCAATGAAAGACACGGGAAACATAAACAAATGCCATTGGAGGAATATCTTTCTATTCGCAGCCAGGGAAGGATCCAGGGTCTGTTGTCTAGTGGGGGGGATTGGTTTTTAGAAGGCTCCTTTAGGTATAAATGTAATAAATTTAAATAATCGAGATTTTAATTTATAATAATTTTAATAATAATAATGCATTGCTAATTTAATTAATAATTATAGTAATAAAAAGAGGGCTTGTAATAAAACAAATTTTTATCACACACAAAAAAATACACTGTTACAATAAACGTAAGAAATAAGTAGATGGAGCTAAAATGTTTTAGTATTAATAGAAAGATAATATATTTTATTAGCATAATACATTTAGTAATCTAATTAATGTATAGTTTTAGTTTTAAACCAGTTTCTTGGTTGCATATTATAGATTAGTTGAAATAGTTATTGATTAGGTCCTGAAGGAGATGGGGCGAGGGAGATGTTAAGAATCAGTCATTTTTTACAACATTAAGGTATTAGTTTCAATATTTTTGTTTATTTTCCAAGCAAGGGGTGGGTAAGGATGGGGCCATTGCCATTATTCACAGATCGATGTATCTTTTTATATTTTTCACCTTAGCAAAATTATTGAGTAACAATTCCTTGGTGAATCTCATCGGTGGATACGTCGTTTATAAGCCAATATCGTCTAGTTTGGTTTTCCAATGGCAGGGAGGTTGAGGTTAGAATTACAGAGGATCGTACCACTTGACGGTGGTATTTCATGAATGGTTTCCTACTCTCACTCAGCGAAAATGTGGGTACTTCTCCTCTAAATACTACCTTCCTCACCCCATTAGCTTATTAGAAATGTGGACAGCCAGGACAGGTGTTAAGATAAAGTAAACGAGAAAATTCAGCTTTCTTAAACTTGGATTGAGTGTTATACTACGTTGAGCTTGGTCATCATTGAGTTGGGCATTTGGGGTGATTTACTCCAAAATATTATGTTCACCGACACATATGACATACATGTTTGTTTAAAATAATAACTAAAACTATACAGATTCGTCTTATAATAATAAATATATGAGAAACTGTAGCTTTCTTCATAAAAAATAATAAACAAAAGGTCGATTACACTATCAGCTGTGCGCCAGCTTATTAAGAACCCCATCTGTTATGTTTAAAGTGACGCTAAATAGATAGCGCCGCTAGTTGTGCGTCGAAGTACCGCAATAGCATATCACGCACGAATCAGCGTAACTCAAATTCGTTTTAAGTCTAGGACGTAATGTAGTAAAAACCTAAACTCTAGTTGTGCAGCATTAGCTATAGTTTGATTGATTTTGTTTGTAAGCCGTGTGATGGTGTAATATGTGTTTCGAAATTATCATTTAAACTACGTTTAAAATTCTCAAGTAAAAATAAATACTGTATCAACATTTCCCAGCTAACTATTATTGGTAATCAAATTGCGGTCTCCCGACCAAGGGAACCACTGCCATGAGCAAACACAAATTCTTAGTGTGCTCTAAGAACACCTCTTACAACGTCCTAAGTGCTAAGCACGACGGCCAAATAAATCTCCTCCTTCTCAGACAATCCCAAACTTGGTGAGAAAGGCAAAGTTTAACCCTACTAAGTTTCATAACTGTATTAAAGTTCATCCGGAATTACAGCAAGTTTCTTGGACAGCCGCCTGCCAACTAACCCTTGCATACTTGATTTACTAAATACAAGAGAAATGTTCGCAGCGCGGGACTTTTGGTATAGGATATTTTTACTTCAGAACATTAGGAGATTGTAAGACTAGTATTGATTTCTACGAGAATGTAGCAACATTCACTGACAATAATAGTCTAATAAAACCATTAGTTTTAATGTGATATCATCTGCAGTCCAATTTACAAAGGATGAATCTTAAGTGCCAGCTAAACAAGGTATATGTTTAAGTACTCATACGTCAAGTAATGAGATCAGCAGCTCTAGGTTTTGATTGGTGGTATTTATATATATAAAAGAACAATAATTATATAGTAAAATTAACTGTTGGCTGAAAAAAAAGTTTGTATTTTCTTAAAGTTTCTTCTTAACAAAATTATACCGTAACTTAGCATTCATTTTTCAAACAAACAAATTTTCTTAAGATTGCGTTATTATTTTACTCGCATCGGTGGGCACGTATTCTAAACATCAATCTGCTCTGTGATGGGGAGGTTGTATTTTGAATCTTAGCCGGGTGAAGTTAGGGTGGTTTAAACTAAATGATTTCTATCTCTCACTCCACGCAAATACTTATACAATTCCTCTAAATTCTACCTTTCTCATTTATATCTATTTGATGTGATTAAATTCGAAACCCGGCAGGAATGGTAGATAAATAAGAATATATTTTTAAGAAACATTTGAAATATTTCCAAGTTCAAAAAACGCAAGAGAGTAATCAAAGTAGCAGCTCAGATATGTACATTTAGACACACAGCTCTATTAATTTAATTTTACTAAAATGTTCATATTTATTTCCCGTTTATGATTAAATACATGTTTACTATATTCCAAAATGATGTATCTAGGGTTTCTTGCAGAATAGACTAATACATATTTGAAATTATTTTAAAGCTAAGCCAATATAAAATGAATACACTGAAATAATTGGCCACACCAAAGTGTTGGTGTAAATCTTTTACCTCGTATAGCTACGCTTCACGCACACTCCCCTTGACGCAGCTTCTGTTTCCAGCCAAATGAAACAGTGCTGCTATCTACATCTCCCTTGACGCAGCTTCTGTCTCCAGCCAAATGAAACAGTGCTGCTATCTACATCTCCCTTGACGCAGCTTCTGTCTCCAGCCAAATGAAACAGTGCTTCTATCTGCATCTCCCTTGACGCAGCTTCTGTTTCCAGCTATATGAAACAGTGCTGCTATCTACACCTCCCTTGACGCAGCTTCTGTCTCCAGCCAAATGAAACAGTGCTTCTATCTGCATCTCCCTTGACGCAGCTTCTGTTTCCAGCTATATGAAACAGTGCTGCTATCTACACCTCCCTTGACGCAGCTTCTGTCTCCAGCCAAATGAAACAGTGCTTCTATCTGCATCCCCCTTGACGCAGCTTCTGTTTCCAGCCAAATGAAACAATGATGCTATCTACGCCGACCAAGACTGCAATAGTACTGTATTATACGTCAACAGCATGCATAGCAGCTATGCTTTGTTATATCCAATGTAACAGTTACAAGGCATTTGCGATCGATTATTTTATTAAATGTTAGTTGATATGTACCGGTTTATTTTAAAACGAGCTTGTTAGCACCGAGAACCAGGCCGGATAATCGCGACTCTAGTGTAATCCTATTCATAGGTTGGAGGAATAACGGTATAGAGGCGTTATGTTAAGTTAGTTTGTAATCCATGGTGGGCAGATATGCTATCACCTGATATAAGGTGTCAGGTCAAGGTTAATGTATGAGCCCACTTTGGTGGTTGTACGGTCTTTAAGGCGTCACTATTGTGGGAGACTAGACTAACGAGGAGGGAGAGATCAGGGTTCAAATCCCGGTCGGATGAACCGAGAGTGGTTTATCTTAAATGGTTTTATAATTTCCCTCCACGCAAATGCTGGTACTATTCCTCTAAATTCAGCTCACCTCATCCCTAGAGCACATTAGTGTAATTATTATTTATGCGTGTGATAAGAACGGGTAGTAAGACGTGGTGATTTTTTTTAAAAGAGGTGTGTGTGTGAAGAGGTCACATGAACATAGGCATTCACACCAATGGAAGCAAAAAAAAAACCTGCGCCAAGATACGCTTGGTAAAAATACAAACAAACCTGGTATGGGGTCCCCCTACTCCCCTTTTTCCTCACCCAAGCACTGGAGCGCGGGATCTATTTTGGAAAGAGCGCTGTGACCCGGTTTCGTGCGTCAACCAACGGTCTCGTGATGATCTTATTGGTGAGGCAAGGGGNGGGGGGGGGGGGGGGGGGGGGCAGAGAGGAGGAAGTTTTGGGACCGGAATAGACAGAGGAAGTTTCCCGCACCCACCAACTTGCGCGCAGAGTAGCACAACTCTCTGGCAGATTAGTGCGGCCTAGTTCCACTAGAGAGAGATGGAACTCCACATATGGCCCACAACGTGCAGGACAATTCTCATTCGCAGAACCTTCTCTGACAGCTAGACCAGTTAATAGATCTACTTTCAAGAATTCATACCTGTGTCAGGTCATGTGATATATAGTTGTCACCTTTTACCGATATTATATAAACCTATAAATAACAATAATATAGTAAATTACATCAATATGAACCGCAATAAAATGTGTTTATATTTTATACATTTCCAATCATGGTCATCTACACACGTACACTATTTCAAAAAGTCCATCAATTTTAGGTTCAAATCCCGGCTGAGTAGTGGAAGTGAAATGCAGTGTAGAATATGTTCGGCTTGTATTTTGTACCATTCCGGACTATCAGTATTTAGTTGCACTAATAGGGTAGAGATGAAGATAACATTTCTACTTTCATTCACGCAGAGGGATAAAGCCCTCGGCCGGAATTCTAACTCCCAACCACCCTTTCAGTGGTTTAGGTTATAGCTCACTAATGTTTCGAGCTTTCATTGGAAATTGCTTTATATATACAAGATGTACTGTATCATGTGGAACGCATTTAACTTGCTGAGAAGAGATAAAAACGATGAACAAGGAAGTAAAAGTTTGCAACAGCTTGTATTTGACGTTGAACGTAGAACAAACACTTGCATGAGTATGACAATGAATTTACAAGCGTCACCAAAGGTCAAATTGATAATATGGAATAAGTTAAACATTTCTCCGAGAAATGAACTAGATGTAGTCAATCATTTGTTGTAGAATAAGCTATAATGAATCATTTCCCAGTTGGGAGAACATTTTTACTATTGGGGGATGGCTTCAGGTTATGTTTACCATTTCTTCCGCATGCTCATAGGACAGCAATCGTCCAGACAAGTGTCTTATTAAATACTAACAGCTATAGGAGTTTAAAAATCTCAAGTTAAACAATAATTTATGATAAATCGACAGTAACATTAGTTTTGTCTGAATAAATTATGGGCTGGAAAAATATGTGAAAAATTACAGCTTGAACGAAAGTATCACATAAGTGCCAGAAGAAATATTAACACACGGTTGGGTAGTCCACCAAACGTTTGGAAATAGATTGACCCAACTGATATTTCGTATGAACATTCGGTGTCTGTGAAATAACAAATTTGTTCAAATAAATGAGGAGGTGATGAGTGTTTTATAATGAGATGTATATTGTTACATTAATGTGAATTCGATCGACTGTAAAGCCACGTTTACATTGGTATAGTAAATGGACTAGTTACTTATACAAGTAGCTGGCCTGGCTAGTCTACTTTCCCAGACTCACGGCAAGTAGGTGTCTACATACAAAAGTGGTTTTTACCAGCTGTGTTATCGTGTTTCCAGTAATTTAGCAGGCATTTTGTATAGACATCGTCTGAAAAGATTTTTTTTGCAACTTTCGGAATTTTTGATTGAAGAAATCAAGAAATAGTATGATTGAGGAGTAACACTCTCGTCCTAAAAGGTTGTTTCTTCTTTTGACACCTTAAAGATTTGAAACCTTGCTTAAATTGATTTCACCTGTTTGACATAACTTTTAGAGATACATTTCCAGTTAGGATTAAGCTAAAAGTCACTCTTAACTTCCTAGCTACTATTTCAGAGCTTTAAATAAGAATAATAAACAATTCGCAGGATAAAAAAACCTCTAACTAAAAATATAATCATACAAAATGACACGCGCACTGTCCGACTAGCTAGACTATACAGACATGTAAGGGTTTGCATTGGGCCAGTTCAGAGGGTAGTTTAGGGGAGAGTGAGGGTTGCAGGTGGTGGGGGAAGGACAGTGGTGAGTAAATATCTTGGGAAGCTATTCACTTTCCTGTCCTCATTGCTGGTGCAAGTGTACTAGTACTCCTATGCGGTTTACACCTGGTTAGTAGCTACCTTAGTTAGTGGTATAAGTAACTAACCCATACACGCTACTTGAGAATAAGTGGAATGAAGGCAACTATCCAGTAGAGATTTTAAACAGTTTGACGCCCTCATGAATACAGCCACACGAGATAAACTTAAAAATAGGTAGTATACTAATGCTCTTTGCGTGCTTAAATACTTAAGAAGGCTTATGTAATGGAATCTTACTATCAGTGACAAATATAGATACAAATTTAACCTAAACCATGCAACATTCTCAACAGGTTTATCTCAAGGGAATGTATATTTCTTAACAAGAATTAAAATAATAACTGACAGAAAGATACTTTTTAGCATAGCCTTACATTCTATGCGCTTTTAACGAAGTTTAGGTTTCAACCTGACGTAGACAGGTCTAAAGACCAGTATTGCCTAAGTGGGTTAGACTATTCTATATTTTATACAACACAAATTTTCCTCCTTTTTATAAAACCTTGTACAGTACATTGAAAAGTGTGGGTTTATGTGTTTGTTAATCTTTTATAAAACCTAATAGGATGAATGTTAATTATTAATAATTTGAGGTCCTTTCAAACAAGAATGTTTGGTTAGAAAATAAGAGTCATTAGGTTAAACTATAAGAGCACAAAAATAGAAATTTGTTAATATAAAATTTTGCTTTTTTAAGAATTTTGTCATACTTTGGATCAACTTTATGAAATTTATAATCCAATTCCCAAATAACGTTCTTATAGTAATCTACTTATTCTATGATTTAAATTTTTATGTGCAATTTTATGTTTTATGCATATTTGAGAGTCAAATATTGGTATGAAAAACATTCACAATATGAGAAACCTCAGCTGGGTGAGTATATTCCACAGGGACAAATAGGTCCTGTCATAATTATTTTCAAAGAATGTATCTATGTCTATACCAAGATTGCTCAAAATAAACAGAAATTAGCAATATTTCAAAATATCGGTTTAACTTTAATTATTAATTCTTCAACGTATGGTCCAAGACGGTTGAGATAAATTATTTTTCAAAATTTTCGTTTTATTCTTCGTCACTTAAAAAAACAAATAAACTATTTCATCCTTTTATTATAAAATGGTTGGAATTGTTTTTATAATTATTACCATTTTAATATACGTAATTCTATGTTTTTTATTGATCTAAACTTTGACCACTCAGCATTATTGAAAGAATTTCAAGAGTGTGGACACTCTTATGGCCATTTCACATGGGCGTTACCTTGTCTCGCGTACTAACGCGCGTAAGGTCTACTCTAGCCCGCGTTTTGATTTCTGAGGCTTTTCACACGAACTATTTCTACCGCGCGGTTTACCAACGTACAGAGTGACTCGCCAATTATAAAAATAAAATTAGAAGCTCCAGCCCATCACGGTCAGAAGCTTACACACGACATGGAAGAGAATAGAGAACAAGCAACGATGACGTATATATTACACCGAAAGATACAACAAAGAAAAAACAACAAAGATGTGTTTGGGTTCACCCACTAATTAGTATGGGATTGACTGAAGGTGAGTTCAACTTGCTATTAAATAGATTAAGAAAGCATCCACCTAAATGGTTCCATTATTTTCGAATGTCCATCTCATCATTTAACGAGCTACTGATTACCATAAGCCCAGAAATTTCGAGAAGTGATACCAACACGAGAGCAGCTGTTACTGCAGCCGAAATTTCCCAGCTTTTAGCCACCAAGGGCTGGGGTGAGGAGCAAGAGGACGAAAACGCAGCCATGACCTTACACCAAGAGAGCAAAGCTACAACTGAAGACGCAAGGTAACAACAGCCCATGTGAAAGGTTTCCTTACCTTCCTTTGATGTTGAGCAATGCCGCCGAGAAAACGTAGAGGAAAGCGGGTTGGAATCAAGCCTTCGCGCGTTAGAGCGTGTAAAAGGACCCATTTGGACCCATGTATCTTGAGCAAACGCGCGGTGGACCTGACGTGACGGTAGGAGACGCGCGACAAGGAAACGCTCGTGTGAAACGGCATTCAGTCTGGTTATATGGGCTTAAGGAATAAAACCATAATATTATATTAATGATGTCCTAAAGCGTTACTTTGCTAATACCGAGTTGGATTGGGAGAAGATTAGATTGCTAGTTTCGAAAAGCTAGACGCGATTAATACGGGATGTACTAGTAGTAATTATACTATGTTAATGATGCCCTAGGCAGTATTCCTATAATCAGGGCTGCCACTATTTTATTAATACGAAATTACCTGTGTTTTCCAGAAGGAATTAACATTTTTACAGAAACTTCTAAGTAGTATAGAGGAATGAAATCTTATTTTTCATAAAATTGATTGTTTTGATGAAGTCATTTCCTATGTGGTTAGAACAGGATATGTAAACAAATAAATACAGTATAAGCAGTAATTACGTAGTCTAATGTTTTAGGGAGAAAATAGATAAGGGGTCTTTCTTCTTCAATTTGATTTATATTCTAAGCAAAGGCCTAATATTTAAAAATTACGAGGAAATTACCAGTTTGTTTTTTTCAAATTTTGCTAGATACAAAATTCATTGTTTGTTTCCCAGCTATTAGGGTTTTCCATGCGTGTGGCCAACCTGGATCATATCATTCATGTGCACACAAAGGAAAACATATAAAAATATTAGCATTGCTGTTTGACACCATAAAAATTAATCAAGATAATCCATGAGTATATTTTACATTAATTACTTAAGTTTACAAATAAAAAGCGAGTTGAAGCTAACAATTTAAATACAAAGTACGACGCAGCTGGTGTGTTTTAATGACAGCCTAATGTAGGCCTACAGATTTGAGAGCGAATATTAAGTCTACAAAAACTAGCTCGGAAAAACATTACCATAAAGCCATTATACATTTTCCGAGAAGACTTTTATTTTAAATCATTTTCCCTTCTTAATGTTTATGTCACAAAAATATACTTCAATCTTTAAATAATACATTCAATTGAGAGTTGACATTCACATGAAATAAGTTTATCTTTAAAGACATTTAAAAAAAGAGGCAAACTTGTTTTAAAAAATTAACATCTAATAAATGGAAAACACAAAACACTGTGTTAACATATTAACCAACTAGTGTTTTTTTTTTAACAAACTTGAACTTTAACATGTCAATATAATTTATAAATGTTTTTTTTTTAATGTTTGAAAATATACATGAATATATTAATGTGCATGTGTTTTCCTGCTGGGGGTAGGTAAATGATGATTTTTATAACAAATATTTTTGAATCGAATATTAATAATTTAGAATTTAAATAGCTTATACAAATATATGTATAACTAAGTATTACGGTTATACATATAATATTTTGAGCATTTTGAATAAGGCTTTAGAAAATAATATATTCTCCCTTTCATCGCAAATAAAAGTTGATTAATTTGTCTGTCACACAGAGGCAATCAGTAAAATTTTGAATTTTAAATAAAAATAAAATTATTAAAAATAAAATTATTTTCTTGGTAGCTAATAGATTAAAATAAACATCAACTGTAAGAATTTTAAATCAAATATTTAAAAAAATTGAAATCCATACAAAGAGTTTCAAACAGTTTGTGATGTTAAAAAATAATAAATATATATTCTAAGAAAAACAAAGAACTCAATGATATAAAAATAGTATTATTTTTTTAAGATATTAATTTAAAGTTGATGTATAAAATAAAAGGAAATGAGCTACAAAATCAATACACAGTACACACACACACACATATATATATATATA
>CABFVZ010001927.1:46041-60574 GCA_902151445.1 Timema monikensis | reverse complement strand
TATATATATATATATATATATATATATATATATATATATATATATATATATAGAGAGAGAGAGAGAGAGAGAGAGAGATAGAGAGAGGCTTAACAAATTCCTGTAGTTAATTAGTGTTTATTTAATTTTAAGTTTCTGTCAATACATATTAAATTCCTCCATGAAAGCTTTCCTTGTGAAAAATGTCAAATGTTATCAAATAATTAGTTTGCTTTAAATAATATTAAGGGAAAGGTGGTTAAAAATATTAGTTCAATATTAAATTTTAAATGTTTGTAATTATTAATTAATAATATGTCTGCAAACAACCTGAACACAAACAAACATAAACGGAGTAGTAAAATAATACACAAACGTAGACAGATTCTGTTTTAATCAAAATTGTATACAACAAATTAATAATTAATATCACGAAATAACTTAGAATGCCCCCAATACTCGCGCATGTACTGTGCCTTGAATGCAAGAAGAGCGTGGCTAGTGCCTTTACCGAAGAGTCATCAATTCTTATTGGTCAGGATGGCAATAAATTTTATGTGGAGTAAAAGTTTATTTTTCCCCCTATGTCAATCTACCCATATGGGCCATAAGAAAATATATACATATAATCTATATATTACGGTGCTTAAGCTTATGTGATCGGGATGAAAACGGTAAAATTTTAGAGGAGATGTACTCGCAAGGGAAAATAATTTAATCTATGCAACCAGTACACCCAGTCGGGATTTGAACTGCAAACTCCGTATAGCGTCCGGGTTATACGCTTTAAGTACTAATTATGCTAATGAATTAGGAATTGGGAAAGTTGAATATAGAGGAAGTGAACCCGCATTTGCGTGTAGGGAGAGTGGAAAACCATTTAGGAAAAACCATCCCCAGTTCATCCGACCGAGATTCGAACCTCAATCTCCCCGTCCTCGGCAGTCGAGCTCAACACGACTAGCTCGTTAGCCAACTACGCCACCGAGGCGGGTCAGATTAAATGGTTTTGAAATTTTAAACCACGTGTCTACCTACGCATGTGTGTGTGCGCAAAACATAATTTTCAACGCGGCGAGTGACTAGTTGAAATTTAGTGAGATTCTCTTGAAAATATATACTGTAAATAAATAAAATATTTTGACTATTTTAAATATCCGTAAAAAATACGCCTTACTTATCAAATAATTTTAACATCCTATAAAAAAGTGTTAAAATTTAACTCTCCTATATATGTTTTGGGTATTTAAAAGAGTTTGAATAATTGATAACTTTTCATAACTTATTATTTGAAGTTCGAATACAAATAAATCATAAAATGATATCAATAAAAATAGAGTTTTCCGGGTAAAACACAGATCAGTACAGCATCCTTGCCATAAGAAGCGAACACTGTCATGGGTGTGGCTACTGTCAAGGCCAGTAGCCTGGTCTAATCTAAACTGATTACTAAAATAAACTGTGCAAAATCAGCCTCGGATGACTGAAGCTATGATGGCCAACTGAGGTTAAAACTGAAGGGCTTGTCTGTTGACAAGTGGCGAGAGCATGAACTTATGGACTGTGTGATAAAGATAATGAACTATTGGAAGAAATAATTGGAAGAAAAATTGATATTCTGTGTGTATGTGAAACCAAGCAAAAAGTTAAATATGTTTTGATGACGAGTGATGGTAGCCTGGCGCCCAACAGCCAAGCTGTTTGTAAGTTAAAACATATGGAAACTCCAGTGCCTTCGTTTCTAGTATATAGCTTTTAGGGTACGGCCAGAGTGGGCGAGCGAGCGACTAAAATATAAAATAGAACAAACATGGGTTGTAATGAGAGGTGGCCAGACTGGAGCGCGCTCGAGCCGGTACAGTCTAGTTTACAGGCGCTAGACAATATTACTGTCTATTGGTTCATTGAGTGCGAGGAAAACTTCTCATTTTGACATTTTTATTACTATCGATAGGTTTAGCACACTTGCTACTAACGGCCTAATTTAATTGGTAAGATCATAAACCATACCTTTATATGTATATATATACATATATATATGTATATATATATATATATATATACATATANTATATATATATATAACTGATATGTTAAAATACTTCAATATTATAATCAAAATAGGCCTTTTCAAATAAGAATCACCTTTAGCATGGAGAGAAGATTAGAAAACCACAACAATAAATCACTTGTCAAAAAACCACCCTCAGTTCACTGAGCCAAGATTCGAACCTTTGCCTCCTCGTCAACAACTATTGAGAGCTATTTGTTAATCACGCACTCGCTCGCCAGTTTGGCCAACCAGTCGCTCACACGCTCGCTCGCACGCTTGTCAGCCTGGCCGAACCCTTGGGCTACGTTAAACATATCTCTTGACAAATCAAGGGATAAAGGCTACGCAGATCTTCAAATGTGTGTTAATTTAAATAAATGTTTATTGATCACTAACTTAGGTTATATATATTGTTTTGTTTAGCACAACGTCTTAATACCCGTTTGGGTTATACGCTTATGTACTAATTACACTAGTGGTTATAGAGACTAGGAAGATTATATTTGTAGGAAGTGTACCCACATTTGCGGGGAGGAAAAGTCTAAAACCCTTTTGGAAAACCACTCACAGTACACCCAACCGAGATTTGAACCTAGATCTTCCCGCCATCGGCAGTTTAATCTACTGTGAGAGTGGCACCTTATACCATGAAGTCACCGAAGCAGGTTTGGCCAAAAATAATGGTTGTTATAAAAAGTGGAAAAAAAATAGCACACGTTCCGTTGTTCCCTTGCATCCCCCACGAATGTTATACTTGTAGGTTTCATCCTTGTTTCAATCAGGGGGACCAACGCAACAAACCAGAGTGCAAACCTACACCGCAATAAATTATTAACTTCAGGTTTGAATTACCATATTTGTCAACCTGTAGCGAAAGGTTTCGTTCATTTGAAGATGAATGTCACGTGAACGTCGCAAAAAGGAAAAGGCAATTCGAGAAACACTGATGTATCGCTTCGTCGTGGGATCTCGTATGATTGATGCGATTTGTGTCGGAGTCCGCCCTGGTAAACGCGCGCTAAGCACCATTTCCAAGAGCAGGAGTGGGGGGGATTCATCGTGATGAATGTGTGATGCTTAGCGGCCATCAGGCTAATCTGCGGAATGTTTGGGTCTCGGCGCCGCGTCACAAATCAAGGGGCCCGCCCGGATGGTATGAGCGGGGCGATATTGAGAGTTCTCTGCCCTGGAGAGAGCTTGAGGGAGATGGAGGAGAGGAACAAATGGAATAATGTATCCGATTGAACGGCGCGATGGTATTTTAGTGATGCGGACCGCAGTCACTCTTACTGTCCATCATGGTGTACTTTGTTCGATGCCCGCTTTGGGACGTTCGTTGCAAGCGAGTAATTAACGAGATTTGATTTCTAAACGCTCTCCACAATGTCGACGTTGATGACGAAGATTGCAATGTAGAGAACACATGTTGTAATAATGGGTTTTGTTGGAATTATTTGAGAAACTACCGGAAGTTATTTAATATCAACTTTATTTTTAAACAATAACGTCTTGGTTTGTACCCGTATCTCACTGTCCATCTGTACTATAGTACTATGGCAACGTCAATGGGATAGCCGATAGGCATGAAGTAATCTTAAGTTTGGAAATGAGATATGATGAAGGTACATAGTAAATGAAATGTAGGATAGGAGTTATTTTTCTATTAATAAATAATCTTATGTCAAAAGAGATTAACTTACTTTAATTTTGTTCCAAGGGAAATAAAAATAAAGACCCACAGCCACCAATTGTTTACTTAGCGAGTTTAATAGTATAGGTACGTTTTAACCTTAACTAGAATTGAATCGGAGACCCTCAAAAAATGTACAATTGTGCTACCAACATGTTCAAAGTGTATTTCTAAAGCTATTCCAAAGATGCAGTATTGACTTATCCATACAATTTTTTTTAAATAATAGCTTATAAGAAATGCACTTGCATTTGAGTGAAGAGTAGAAGGTAAACACCAATGTAGAGTTCCATTTGATAAAAAATATCCCGAATGCACCCGGAGGAGATTCGAACTTGGACCTCCATGTTACTTTCTATCCAGAGTATTGTTACATGGCACATGAGGCTTTGTCACAACCAATGCCGGTATTGCTGTAACAAGATGTTATTCTTTTTAATTTGCATCTTGATAACCATCAGGGTCATAAGCTTTTAATTACACTAATGATATAGGGATGACAAAGGTAGAATTTATAGGAAATATATCCGAGTTTGCTTGAAAAGAGAGAGTGGGAGACAATAAATAAAGATAGTTCAGCACACCTAGTTAGGATTCGAACTCAAACCTCTTGGTTACCGGAAAACCAAACTAGACTAGCTTAAAATATATTCATGTAGTCATAATAAAAACATAGGAGGCTGATGTCCGTTACAAGCTAGTTGGTAATTTGATTCATATTAATATCTTCGAAACAACCATTCCTTCTATTAATCTTTAAACCAAGCCAACAGTTTCACCTTTCAGTCTCTAATCTTCATGTGCTTTAGGAACCAAGCCAACAGTTTCACCTTTCAGTCTCTTATCTTCATGTGCTTTGTGCTTTAAGAACCAAGCCAACAGCTTCACCTTTCAGTCTCTACTCTTCATGTGCTTTAAGAACCAAGTCAACAGATTCACCTTTCAGTCTCTAATCTTCATATGCTTTAGGAACCAATTCAAAAGATTCACCTTTCAGTCTCTAATCTTCATGTGCTTTAGGAACCAAGTAAACAGATTCACCTTTCAGTCTCTAATCTTCATGTGCTTTAAGAACCAAGTCAACAGATTCACCTTTCAGTCTTTTATCTTCATGTGCTTTAGGAACCAAGTCAACAGCATCACCTTTCAGTCTCTAATCTTCATCTGCTTTAGGAACCAAGTAAACAGCTTCACCTTTCAGTCTCTACTCTTCATGTGCTTTAGGAACCAAGCCAACAGATTCACCTTTCAGTCTCTACTCTTCATGTGCTTTAAGAACCAAGTCAACAGATTCACCTTTCAGTCTCTAATCTTCATATGCTTTAGGAACCAATTCAAAAGATTCACCTTTCAGTCTCTAATCTTCATATGCTTTAGGAACCAATTCAAAAGATCCACCTTTCAGTCTCTAATCTTCATGTGCTTTAGGAACCAGGTCAACAGCATCACCTTTCAGTCTCTACTCTTCATGTGCTTTAGGAGCCAATTCAACAGATTCACCTTTCAGTCTCTTATCTTCATGTGCTTTAGAAACCAAGTCAACAGCTTCACCTTTCAGTCTCTAATCTTCATGTGCTTTAGGAACCAAGTCAACAGATTCAACTTTCAGTCTCTAATCTTCATGTGCTTTAGGAACCAAGCCAACAGCTTCACCTTTCAGTCTCTAATCTTCATGTGCTTTAGGAACCAGGTCAACAGCATCACCTTTCAGTCTCTACTCTTCATGTGCTTTAGGAACCAATTCAACAGATTCAACTTTCAGTCTTTTATCTTCATGTGCTTTAGGAACCAAGTCAACAGCATCACCTTTCAGTCTCTAATCTTCATATGCTTTAGGAACCAAGTAAACAGCTTCAACTTTCAGTCTTTTATCTTCTAGTGGTACTAGGTTTTGTTTCATTAATTATATTTTATCCGTTTGCAGTGAATGTAAAGTTACCTTGGTAAAAAAAAATCCCCATTGTCCATGAATTCATTTAGTCCGATACTCACTTGATACCATTACACCACGTCAGTTTTTTTATAGAGTTTCCAATGGTAAATACATATCTAAAGGACTTTGTAAATCGAATTTCATCGGGCAACATGGTAAACTCGAAACGTCGAGTGTGTCCCGCGCCCTTGATAGACTTGGGCCGAACGTGTAAACAGGAACAGCTCTGTGTACATCGTGTAAAACACGTGCGTGCCCACACACACACTCGACCTAGCACACTCTTCTCACAGTAACAAACAACCCCCGCTCTTTTCCCCCCCTATCGATAGTGGAGATGACGCTACATAACATGCCAGATAGCACCTATAGGGGTGGGGGACGAGCGGGTGTTTTGTGTCAGTCGGAGTAATCCTGCCTGCTTTTACCTTTCATCTCTTGATCCGTCGCCTCGTGTGTTATGTGGTTGCATCGACTCGGTGGACAGGGGAAAGATCATCACTCTCTGTGAAGTAACCACATTGAGAGGTAAAAAGGGGGAGGGAGGGTGTTCACACTGGCGGATCAGTATTGCAAAGGGAGACAGGACGGAACTCTTGACACCCGCTCTTCCACAATGGAGGTCCACCTTCACATGCCACCAAGTGGGGAAATACAAGGGTTTGTTTCCTAGAAGGTCGTTTCTTCAGTTCTTGTTATAGGCGTAAAAACATACTAATAAATAAACACAGGATTTTGATATGAAGAACCTTTTAGAGAAAAAAAACCCTCAGTAAAGCGTCGATAATCCAGAATAAATTGGGAGATTGTCCGGATTTAAGAAAATAGCCTATTATGCACAACAAATACATTTAAAAAAATCCTACAGTGTGCATACAGCAGATAGAATGTATGTATTTGAAGGATTCTACAGTATATTACTTACAAGATTGTAATACAATAGGCCCACTATTTAAAACTAAACTAAACTGTGAGCTGTATGTGCCTGTATCTGTTGAATATGTGACACTTGAAGGGGGACGGGGTTTGAGGAAGCTGCTGATATTATTTTGAGAACGTTTCGTACTCATTTATTTTAGTCCAAGTTCACGTAAATATATCGCTGCATAAAAATAATTAAGTAAGAAAATAACAAATCACATGCTTATATAGGTTCGGACTATCAAGGTTTTACTGTACGAACATATATTTTTGCTGTCAACAATGATAACCTTATATTGTATTATTAGTGATATAATCAAAAGTGACATCTGCATATCACTTGACGTGACGTATGAATACGTGAAAGTATATGTAGTAGCTTTACTATTTGTTATATATGTCCATTCCTAAGCAAATTGTTGTATTCAAACACACATTCATATATACATATATGTAATTAAAGGTATATATTTGAATATAATATGATTATGAAAATAGTAATTTAAGCACTGCGGCTTATTACCTGTTCGGGTTATGAGCTTAATATAGTATCTAAGTATATGTCAAGTAAATATCTTTTTTAGTTTTAAAAAGGTTAATTAAATGATGTGACTTGTTTTAGCGGTATTAACTTTGCATGTATCAGAAGAGGGAAGGGGGTTCAAAATGGCTTGAGATAAGTTCGCGTGGCTCGTCAAATTTGGAACTTGAGCCCGGGACCAGGAATCGAGCGTAAAAATAATAGAACCGGCATCGGTAAAACCTTAGGACCAACTACTCGCTGGAAAATACACCATGTTTTATCGGAGGAAGAAAATCAAATCGCTTAATTACGGAGTTTTAAAATTTCGTTGAACAATCAATCTATAGTCTAATTTTGTAGGGACGGTAAGGGGGTAGAACGCACCGTTTGTCGATCCGGAACTGTTTTTGTAACATAGTTCAACCTCTCATGAGATGTACAACCCCCGTACATCGGTCACATAGGCTCACAATCATATACAATCACACTGATAACGAAACAGTTACTGAACTTTGTTCAAAAAGTATGTTTGCTTTGTCTCTTGTAACGAAGGATTTTGGACCGATCATACAGAACGTGAAGCCTAAATCACGATCATAACACGGTAGTGACGCCATAACTATTTCAATGCTAGTGGGTTTCACTCTTACCTCGGTGGGCTGGGATTCGAATCCCTCTGCGAATTAATATCACTCATCTTTCTCACCTTGTATCGTCAGAATAGTATTTGTAAGTTGCGGTTATTCATAGGAGTAGAACCAAAAGTTAAAAACCAAATTGTTGCACGTCAGTGAGTTTAAATAACCACCACATTCTGAATTGTGTTGTAATATGTGTGGTGAAGGAATTACAGGCACTCGAACCCTTTCGCTTTTGTAAGTGAGTGGTCCAGACAAATAGCTATAGGTATGGAACGTGCACTTTCAGATCCAGCTGAGATTAGCACGCGACTTACAAACTAATTCAATATTGAAAGTATCAACACTTATGCTATAGCTAGTTAAATCCATGACATAGAAAGGGAAATCCCAATTTGTTGTCATTATGGTCCTTTGGCCTTGCCTGAAATATAACTTCAGGCTTTTATTTAGTAGACACTCACTATACCAAATTAGATTGATTTTCATATAATATTGCAGTGCAAATAATATAGGTTTACTTCTTTGATCCAGCTTTATTTATTCCTAGTCTCCGAGATTAAATGTGTATTATGCTAGGTTTAATTCAATTACTTTTTATCCACTCAGATTATAAATAACTACGGTATTATATATAACCTTAACTGTCTGCACCGGTGGGCGTACGAACAAATTCGTCAGTCACGCATTTCCTGGTTTGTAAGTGACGAAGAGATCGGGGTTTGAATCTCATCTTGGTGAAATGAGGTGCTTGTTTCCAAACTCAGCTACCACTTCTTCTAAATCCTAAGTTTCTCATTCTTACCATTAGTGGAAACATTTGGATATCCCAGACGACTAAGACGTGAAGTAAAGTGAAAACAAAACAAACCTTAATTTGCTTGGGATATGAATGTTTTGCTTTAGCTAAAATATTCCATAAACTAATGTTTGATGCCTCGCACGCTTGTAGAACCACAAGTATTTACATTACTCCCCTCACTATTTTCTCTATGGTCGACGAATCCACATAGTTCATTCCTCTCTGGCACCAAATTATCCTGGCCCCCTACTATACTCCGTCCCCCAACCCCTCCCAGTGGCCCGCCTGTCTTTACTATGGATAGAGCGTATTATGGCATCAATTATTTATGTGCTTGCATTTACACTGGGAGAGTAAATTTAGACGCGTCGCTGGAGATATTTTGTACTAATGCAAATTTTATGTGAAATGATACGTTATGTATATACCGTTATTATATATATGGTAGATACTTTAATAACTCCCTTCATTTGTATATTTGTGTTTGTCAGGAATACGTGGCTGGAAATTAAACCATGGATAGTTTTGAAATTAAACTCAAAGGCCGTAGTCTACATGCCAAAAATGTGGGGAATTCCAGGCCTCCACCGTGGTTCGGATTCCACGTTAAACTGTAGGTCCTTCATTTCATCTCACAATCACCCTACCATTACACATTAGCGTAAGTGCGTATAACCCGAACGGGTAGTAAGACGCGGTGCTAATAATAATAATAATAATAATAATAATAATAATAATACATGCCAAAAAATGATAATAGTATATTCCGATTGGACAGGGTACGGTGCAACGCATACACTTTCTCCCACTTTTATCTTAAAATATACATTTTCTAAAAAAGGTTTGTGAAACGATATAATAGATCCAGACATTGTTGTAGAAACATTACACAAAAATAATAAATGAATTAATATACAATGTCACATACTTTTTCTATGGCATCAGGAACTAGGAACACTGTTACAGAAAAATTGAGAAAAGAGAAACATTTTTGTCCAGCTATGAGCATAAGAATCACATTCATTTTCAGAGACCTGAATTATTAAAAAGTATAATTTATTTGTTTATAGCTCAGAAATCATTATTGGATTTATGAAAATATATTTAAATAAAATATGTTTTTTTAATAGTACTAGCCTACAACTTTACAGTAAAAAGTTATTTCGTATATCAAGAAGTTTCAGAAATGATGAAGATTGAAAAATTTCTCCATATAAAATACCCTCAACGTCATTTTGATGAGAAAAAGAGAGTTTCCATCTTATTTATAATGATAAACAGTGTCTAGATTTAAAATTCCATATAAATAATCAGGGCGAATTTTGAGAAAATCGATTTGTTTCTCTCTCTTTGCCCTTCAGTAAACTACCCTTAAATTTAGGGTCAGATATCTAATCCCACAAACCCCTCGGGGACCTTATGAAAACCCCAAATACTATGTTTTAGGCCAATCGATAAAATAGTTTTGGCCTTAGCCCGAGGTACAGACAGACGGCAATGCGAAAACCACTTTTTTGGTCATAGAAATTTATCAAAATCTTGAGTTCAATTTTTTTTTTACAATGCTTTCTCTCAAAGCTGTCGAGAGAAGGTAAAAAAATTTAACGTGTTTCAACTTTACTTTGTGCAAAATAAAAAGTGTTTAGAAATAGCAATATGATTTCGTTAAACCACTCTGCAAATAAATCTGAATATGGTCAAAGTTTATAGTAGTATTAACATTAAAATAAAGTGAAAAAAATAGCAGTGTTTAAATTAAATATTAATAGACAGATTGTGATATGAAATGCACATCCAAATAGAACATAAACTTTAAAATTAATTCTGTACCGACCAATCCTTTCAATTTAATGTAACATGAAATAAATATAAAAGGGTGGAATTTAAGTGGTTTTTTTTTCTTCAATAAACAGCCGCTTCTAGAGAAAGAAAACGACCCTTTTAAGATGAGGGCTAGTCTTTTAAAAGAGAAAGGGTTTTCTCCATGCGTTTTTTTTTGCGACTCTGAAAGAAAAGAATAGGGTGAGATTTTTGTTGTTTTTTTCATCGGTCGAACAAGACCACCATTAGCTTTGTCTCGCTGTTTGTGAAAAGTGATTGATCGTGACTAGAGGTGCGCTAGAGTCGCGTGACGTCATGACTGGTGCTTTCGTACTTCTTTCTGCGATATAACAGAATCATCTCAGTTTAACTGTTAGTTTCAAAATACTTAATATCAGTTTATATTTGATAAAGGTAGTTTTGGCTCATTAAATAAAACCCCTACATTATTTGGTGAAAATGTTTGGTTGGAATATTCAACATAGGGCTTCTAAGCACGCTCAATCTATCTTTGTCAGGACATTACAGAATTGAACCGGGTTCCTCTAGATCGGTCGCTCCGACCAGTACATTATTATTATTATTATTATTATTATTATTATTATTATTAGCACCGCGTCTTACTACCCATTCCCGACCAGTACAGCTCAGGTACTTTTTAATAAATTAGAGTTTGCTTGAGATAATTAGATGTGCTTGAAAACATAAACATAATGGCTATGTTTTATGGCTGAAATTCTAAATCTTGCCAAGATATTATTGAATATAATACTAACAAACCCGTGCGCAAAAATGTCAATACTCTGGTAAAAAACACACGTTAATAATGACTTTTTATTATTATTATTATTATTATTATTATTATTATTATAATTATTATTATTAGCACCGCGTCTTACTACCCATTCGGGTTATACGCACTTACGCTAATGTGTAATGGTAAGGTGATTGTGAGATGAAATGAAGGACCTACAGTTTAACGTGGAATCCGAACCACGGTGGAGGCCTGGCATTCCCCACATTCACAAGATATCTTGTCAGAGGTGAAGGACCAAATGACTTTTTCCTAAACTTAAGAAAATATGTATTTTTCTCAAATGAATAAAACATGACATGAGTAGCAAAGCAAAACAATAAACAAACTTTCCATAGAGATTTCAAGGTCACCCCTATTTTTGCTACACTGCATATTTAAACCAAGAACACAACTAAAACAATTAAGGCAACATCGGTGGCCTTGTTAATGAGTATTAGGTCACGATAATAAATTATTACACTGGACTATTTTTTTCTCCATAAGATATTAAAGGAAGGGAAGGGGAGGGGAAGGGTAGCTAGAAAAGGAGTGAGGGGATTTCTCAGTAGATGCGAATGTGTAAGGATCTCCTCTGGGTGGTAGTGAGTAGGTGTGGTCGAGTCCCTCGTTGTGGTGTCTCTTTGGGAGCCCGGCGTGATGATGGCAAAGGAATTTTATTTATATTTAATTATAAGAGCAATTGACCGAGAATATTTTTTTGTATTTAGCACCGTGTCTTACTATCCATTCGGGTTATACGTTTAAGTACTAATTACGCTAATATATATTGGGAATAGTAAAGTTGAATTTAGAGGAAGTCAACCCACATTTGCGTGGAGGGAGAGTGTAAAAGCATTTAGGAAAACCACCCCCAGTTCAACCGACCGAGATTCGAACCGGAATCTCCCCGTCCTCGTCAGTCTAGCTCAACTTGACTAGCGCGTTAGCTAACTACGCCACCGAGGCAGGTCGATAATAATTATTATGTATATACAGATTAGCGCGTCACGCACAGTTTTATTGCAAGGCTTAAGACCGAGTGATATTTAGAGAGATCAATATTTCATGGACCATTTCCACAGTAAGGTTGTGGAACGAATCAAGAGAGGAGTCTTTTTTTTCGGATATATAGCTTGAAAGAAATCATTCGGGAATATTCTTTCTTTCTTTAGGTTGCATCATGTTGGCATCATGTTATTGTTAGGCCCCAGAAGGGAGGGAGAGAGAAAGAAAATGTTCTCGAAGTTATACGGATATTCTGTACAGGGAGTGTGCCACGGTGCAGAGAATGTCTCCACCAGAGTAGGCCGCGGTGCAGAGAATGTCTCCACCAGAGTAGGCCGCGGTGCAGAGAATGTCTCCACCTAATGTCTCCACCAGAGTAGGCCCTGCTGCAGAGAATGTCTCCACCAGAGTAGGCCGCGGTGCAGAGAATGTATCCACCAGAGTAGGCCACGGTGCAGAGAATTTCTCCACCAGAGTAGGCCGCGGTGCAGAGAATGTCTCCACCAGAGTAGGCCCTGCTGCAGAGAATGTCTCCAGAGTAGGCCGCGGTGCAGAGAATGTCTCCACCACAGTAGGCCGCGGTGCAGAGAATGTCTCCACCAGAGTAGGCCGCGGTGCAGAGAATGTCTCCACCAGAGTAGGCCGCGGTGCAGAGAATGTATCCACCAGAGTAGGCCACGGTGCAGAGAATGTCTCCACCAGAGTAGGCCGCGGTGAAGAGAATGTCTCAACCAGAGTGGGCCCTGCTGCAGAGAATGTCTCCAGAGTAGGCCGTGCAGAGAATGTCTCAATACTGGTTCATATCTAGGTTAGTACCCACCACGTTAACAGTTGCATTGTACTTCTTGTTCTCCGTTAGTGAGTTCAAGGTTTGGTTCAAGTCTTGCTTGTTTTTCATTTGGAATATATGGCTAGTTCTGGAGTTGGGACACGAAAAATAAAACGTATAATTGGTCCAGTAGAGTTTTTTGCTTCTCAACTCTTTTTTTCCTCCATCACGTCTGTCTACCCATCTTGTATGGACGCATTTCTAGTATGATAGCACAATATGGATGAGTAAGGTAGAATTTAAAGGAAAATTACGTGCATTTATGTGGAGGGAGGGTGGTAAACCATTCAGTAAGATAAACTCTCGCTAGGATTTAATTCCCAACCTCGTAGTCATCAGGTTAGACGAGCCTGATATTTGCTCAACTTGCCCCCCAAAGAAGGTGTTTTCACTGTAGGGCCCAGTTGACTTCTGTGGACCTGGGGTGGTAAAGTGCTCGCTTTAGGGCCCGATGCTCACAGCCTCAAGCCCAACAAGTGTCGACGGATATTTCTTGAGCGATACAAATTCGTAGCACAACTTTCTTGAAAGGGGAAGTAAAGCCGTATCGATCGTGGCATGAAAAGAACCCTGGAAGGTATGATGAAAATACCCTTCTCTGCAAAATTGGTAGGCTCTTTCACTCGAGCTCATGGAAACTATGATACAACCAGTCGGTTCAGAAAATGCACGTAAATACCTCAAATAAATACATTTTATATGATTAATTACCTATAAGTTTTTATTTGTAATTATAATGATAATGGCTGCCATAGAATCAATTCGTTTGTAAATAATAAACATAATTTCTTTTGTTTTTTTCGAGCCTCTAACCATACGCATACGCATGCGTGGGTGAGATCTCTTGTCAGCTAAGGACCCAAAAGAATGACTGGCGTTCAAGTATTACGTAAGCACCCTAGGGGGGAGGGGGCTCGAGCTATGCTTATTTTTGCTGACAAGGGGGAGGGGGCCAGAACAATACTTACGTAAGACAGAGAAAGACAGACAAAATTGAGAGAGGGCGCATTGCAAGCCGCTTGGACTTCGGACAGCAATGAAGATGCCGAGTGGCTAAACGAGGAAGAAGTGGAGAAGTCTTTAGAAGAAAGCCAAAGCCTGAGTGACCTAGGCCCCTCCCCTCAAATAGAAATTTAATAATTGAAAGTGGATTCAAGGACCTTGGTCATCGGATTGAATGGAGTGTAGAGAGTTTTCCTATAAATATAATATTCATGTATTCACTAATAACACTTTTTTATTACTTCAATTAAAAACTGAGTAAATTATAGTATTATAATGTCATAACTTGTTTTATTTGACCTGTTCAATAAATTTAAACTCATTGTATACCAGTGTTAATTATCAATTATTTTGCAATATTAATTTACACCTCTATGTTAATAATTACCAGAAATTATAAATTGCTTGAATTTTTAATTTATTTTACCAATACGTCTTACTACCTGTTCAGGCTATAGGCTAAATTGCATGAACAAAAGAATGGTTATTCCTGTGGACAGATGAAAATAAGTTGACAGATATTACGTAAGCAAGAGGGGGG
>CABFVZ010001927.1:0-46013 GCA_902151445.1 Timema monikensis | reverse complement strand
GGGGCATTTCCTTATTTTTGCTTACAAGGCGGGGGGTAGGGGTTAAAAATGTCCAAAAACGTGCTCACGTAAAACTTGAACGCTCCCTAAGTCAAGTTATTTTATGTTAAACAGGAAATCAAACAAAAAGTTTCCCTTTGAAAAAAAAAAAGGAAGTTGTTAAGTGTAAAGAAGTATTTTTGAAGCTTGCTCTGGTCACGAGTGTGTGTGAGTGTGTGACAATCTGCCTTGTGGTGGAAGGTTAATTAAGTCTTGGTCTGTGCAATCAGCTGGCTTTACTGTTTGACATCTTCAAAGAGCCTCTCTTCTCCCCTACCCTATCTAACAACCTTCCCAGCCAAGAGCCATGCTCCAGTCGAGGGGTGGGGAAAGTTGTTTTTTCACGGCGTGGAACGTCTGGCGAGCGCGTTGGCCACTATATTTATGGACGCGTGGATATGTCATGTGGAGAAAATACGGTACGATAGAATGGAATGAAAACTTTGCATGGCATTAACTAGCTTTGTTTTTCGACCTATACTGCGTTCAAAGTATTAAAAATAAATATTCTAAATTTTAATCTTAGTAAGGAAGGTGAAATTTAACAATTTAATGAGATATCGATTAAACTTTAAAATGTTTCTTTGCAATAAATTATTGGATCACATCAAACTATCAAGTTGTAGCTATAGTAATAATAATAATAATAATAATAATAATAATAATAAATGGCATGACAGAATTACAAAAAACCTTCTTATATTATAGAATACTTGGAACAAAATGTTCGAAAGTTGGATTTCGGTAATCTAATCCGAGATTTTTCTCAAACAATATTATTTTTCATGTAAAATGGACTCCAGGTACAAATTTCAAACAAAATCTTTGCAGCTACTTTAAAAATATTTCATTTGTTTATGAAAAAACTTCATCAATATGCTAACCGTAAACAAGTAGGCCCTGCGTATACAGTTTTATTGGTCATGTCAAACACACTCCCCAAATATACATTTACATTTCAACATATTTGGATTTAAAAAAAAAATCACTCGTTAGTAAACTACTCTTAATTTAAGAGCTAGAGTTAAAATGAGAAATGTCCCGCGGTACATCCATATATTATCTGAATTTCAAGTTAAACTTGCTTCGGTGGCCACGTTGTCTAACGCGTTACTTTCGTGTTGGACTAGAATGTCTAAGATGAAGAGATCAAGTTCGATCGAGTGCAATCAGGTGGGTTTTTCTAAATGGTTTTACACTCACCCTCCAGGCTAATTCAGGTGCATTTCCTCTCAATTAAGCCTTCCTAATCCCTAACCTATTAATGTAACTATTACATAGGCATATAGCTCGAACGGGTAGTAAGACACGGTGCTAAAAAGAAAAAAGTTTGAACAAAATCCATCAAACCGCTTCATATTTGTGGCCAGGTCAGACAGAATTATAGAATTAGTTTATTTTGGGTTCGGGGGCACATAAAAAGTAAAGACTAAACATAATCCAAGAGGTCGAAAATTTTCCATATTACAATACTTTATCTTTAAAGGAGATACTAGAAAGTGTATTTGATAAAAATATAGCTGACAAATATGAATAAGATAATGTTAAAATAAATTAATATTGACTAAACATGGAATGAGCAAGCGAGTCACGCTATTGTTAGACTTGATTGCATGTGACGGGGAGATAAGGGTTCGAATGCTGGTTAGGTTCAATGAGGGTGTTTTATACTAAATGTTTTCCCTCTCTTTCTCCAAGCCAATGTGGGTATATTTCCTATAAATTCTACCTTTCTCATCCCTACTACACTAACGTAATTAATGTATGCGTTTAGTCCGAACGGGTCCAAAAACTTGGTGGAATACAAAAGTTTGTGAATTAATTTAAGAAATATTTTATAATTTAAGCATAAAAATGAGAACAATTATTAAACTTGTATTCATTATTACACTTTTAAATGTTACATTAGAATATATTAATAAGGTTAGGTGTGATGGTTAAGTAAGTTATGAACACATTATCCAATTAATAAAAATTATACATAATGTTAATTAGGATTGTATTTATATATTTGATTGTATATAAAATTGTTCCCTCTCTCCTTTGTGAATGCCAGGTGGAGATCTACATCTAACTATATATTACCTATCTTCATGTCTCAGTGGTTAGAATGGTCATGAAGACCGTGGTTCAACTCTCGGTGATACTTAAACATGTATTTACTATTAGCTATATACGAATTCACCCTTCTCTTAGAACAAACAGCGCTATAGATGGGTATACAAGTATTGCTTTAGGTTAAGTTAGTGTGTATGTCGGCAACGAAGAGTCCGTGGCCATAGTCGAGGTCAAGAAACATGATAAATGATTACTAGTACTATGACACCACTCTAAGAAATGTTGGTTCGAATTCCACTGAGGCCTAACACGTGGAGTCAGGCTGTGTAAAAGTAATTCGGATTTCACTTTAGATCTAATATCAAGCACTAATAGCCACCCCCCCCCTCTCCCTTGCATGTTAAGCAACTGTAAAAAATTGGGTATTTAGAATGCACTTTCTGAGCCATACAATAGTATATCAGCACACGACTTACAAACTAACTTAATTCTACATAATCCATTCCACTGGTTCTCCGGCGAATGATTTTTGACTATGAAAGGGGAATCCCTGATTTTATCAATGATAAATTTGTTAGCCCTGTCGGGAATTGAGCCCGGGTCCCTTAGCTCAGTATGCAGACATATTAGCAATTGAGAAGAGGTGTTATTTAAAAATACTGCTTACATCCTGAACAAATAATAAGATGCGTTGCTAAAAAAATAGTTTAAAAGACGGTCTTTGTTTAAATATAAGTAAGTTAAGTGGAATTAATTCAATGCAATTAGTATTTACAAGGCTATTCAAAAAATGAACGATGATCTAAGTAAAGTTGAGGAAAACTATTTAATAATAACATTTTATTTATTTATTTATCAGGTGTTCTGTCTTACGACAGATCCATTCTTTTTGTCAGTGAACTTAAACCGCCAATGTGCTCTGTCTTTTTCCCTTGAGCCCTTGCAATTGTCTTATTTCCTTTATGTCATGTGCGTATAACCCGAACAGGTAGTAAGACGCGGTGCTAATAATAATAACTTTATGTCATCCAATATTTGAATCTTCCTTCTTCTTAAGCTCAGGATCTGTCTGACCCAGTTTTCTTTGTACCGAAGAATCACATCCAAAATGGTTCTATGGTTCTCTTCACACCCAATATTCCTAGGACATCTCCATTTGTCGCCCTGACTGTCCACCTGATATTCTCAATTCTAATAACGCGAATAAACATGGTAGCGGCTTTGAGCGTGTAAACATAGTTTCCACATCGATATTGACGCAAACCTGTCGTAATCAAAGTTAAATTATGACCCCGCGTCCCCTCACAAAATAGCATTTGAAATGCCACGCAGGGGATATTAGGTTTGGGAAAGCAAAGTTTGACATTTGCATTGTGATGTGGCTTGCAGTCACGTCGGCTCGTGCGTAGCGACACTTAATTTAGAACGACAGTTTCATTCGTATATTTATTATCTTGTACACATCTAAACAGCATCGGCGGTCACATGGGACAAAGCGTCAGTTTCGCAATTAACTGGATTGCCTGTCACAAGGAGTTTAAGACCCAAATTTCGGTTAAGTACACTGGGTTCTATTTTCCCATCCTCTTTCCAAAGTAATATGGGTGGACCTAAAACTACCCAACTCATTTTTTACCCATTGAATTAAGTCATTACTAACCTTGTGCTACNGGGGGGGGGCTCGAGGTTTGAATCCTGGTTGGATGTAACGATGATGGTTTTATCTAAATGTTTTCCCCCATCTCTTTCTTTCTTCACGTAAATGCGGGTACAATTCCTCTAAACTCAACCTTCCTCATCCTTAACATTAGTTTAATTAGTGCATATGTGTATAAACCGAACGGTTAATAAAATGGGGTGCTAATATATACAGGATGCACCTCAACATGTTGACATCTGGTATCATTGACATAGTGTGACATTCTATGACACTTCCTATAATGTTAAGCAGCTTCACATTACATGACTATAGCTCGGAAACACGTTCAAATGGGACTACGTGTCTAAATTAACTTTATTCGCTGTTTTTTTTCTCCTGTCCATTACTGAAGTGGGTCCCACATGTTACAATACACCTGTATATAAAAACTTTTTAAAAAAGAGAGTCACGTGATTGATTCTCAACATGACATAGAAATATATCATTAGTGAGATTAAAAAGATTCATATTTTCCAATTAAAATGATTGCCCAAATGTGTTTAAGTTAAATCTAGACCAAGTATTGGGAATAGCACCATTGTTTCCTATGTTGGGGGTAGAGGGTGCTGGATAGGGGAGGGGTATGAACTAACCAAAACATTTAGAAAAATAAGATTACAAGGTTCCTAAATGAAAGAATTTAATTCTTATTTCCATATCAGATCACCCGCACCGATAAGCTCACGGATAATGACGCCAGTCTGCCAATCTCCCGTTACGCAAATGCAGATATACTTCCTCTAAATTCTACCTTTATCCTCAACCAGGGTTGCCATTCATTATTCCCTTACTATCAAGCTTCCTGTGTTTTTTCCGGGTTCTCTAGAAGGAATTGCCAGATTTCCAGGCAGATTAGATTGATAAAAAGAGCAATAAAATTTAATTTTTCATCAAAGTGATTGGTGGGAAGTCATGCAACTTAAGTTTAAAATATTATGATTTAAGATTGATAGGAAAATACATCTTCTGTCGCTTCACAATCCTTGTTTAAAGGGAAATGAATAGAGATGGGACGCTCGAATCCTCGATTACTAAACGTCCTCGAATCCTATAGTATTCGAGAATCTCGCAAAAAGAAATAAAAAAAAAAACCCGAATCTAAATATATAGGCTTTAGCTTGAACTCAAAATGCAATTTTTCAGGAATTACATAGATTCGTGTAGTTAGAAAAAAGATGACCATTTAGCTTCATTTATGTAAAAAATAAAAGAACAAAATCACAATTTTTTAAAGTATAAACTCATTTACATAAAAATATGTATTGTTTAATATCTTCTTTGGTCTTGAAACGTAATAGAAAAGACAAATAGAAATAATAGGAATGTTCAGGGGTGCCAAACCTTCTAAAATGTCAATTTGTTTGCCTTTTTAAAATATAGGTCTACTTTTAAATTTTTTGACAAACTAAAATTTTACTTTTTAGAAGATTCAAGAATTCTAATTTGGATTCGAGATTCAAAAGAAATTTTTGAATTCGGATTCGAGAATTATAGGATTTGACCCATCTCTAGTAATAAATAATAATAATAATAATAATAATCAGCGCGCTTAATTCTTCAGTCCACTTTTTTGTACATCCAAAGACCTACTATTTTAAGCTTTCAGTTAAATATTCTAAATTAACAAATGTTCCGGTATTTTTACTAGATTTTGCAAACTTTCCTGTGTTTTTCAGATACAAAAACCTGAACAGGTAGTAAGATACTTGTGATCGTAGGGTACGGCAGCCCACCCCCAAACCGAGGTCCCCAGCCAGCTATTAACGTTCCCTCTTGCACTGATAATATGTTGAACAAAGTTGCTAAGAGTTCTGAAGAAGTGTTATTTCCTCGCAGGTGTTCAGCAGTTCGGATTCTCGGTCAAATAAAAGTATAATTTGTAAAGAAGCTTATTGAGAAAAAGCAGGAACTAATCCTACTGGTTAGAAAAATTTTCTCTCCCATAAAATGGCAACCCTGCTCGCAGTCAAGTCACCTCACTTTTATAAATAGGGACCAAAATCTGAAATGACCGCCAAACAGACTGACCACCAGCCCGAATTTTGTAGCGCTTGTACTCGTATTGGTGTGCACGCGGACTAAACGTCAGGTCAATCTAGTCGGTTTTCTGGTGACGGGAAGGTGGGGGTTGAAACTCTGATTGTATGTATTGATGTGTTTTTCTTAATGGCTTACAACTATCACTTAACGCAAATGCCAGTACATTTTCTCCAAAATATTTCTTCCTTCTACCTAAGCTATTAGCGTTCTCTCCCCATCGATCATATTTTAGTACCCGTTCAATTTATCCGCATAATTAGGTACTGATTACGCTAGTTATCAAGCGATGAGGAAGTTTGAATATAAAGGAAGTGTACCCACATTTGCATGGAGAGAGTGGAAACCCATTTAGTACAAACCAACTGGGTCGTACTAAGCCAGGATTAGAAGCCCAACCTCTCCATCACCAGCAAAAGACTAAATGAGCTTGGCCTTTAGACCACTGCGTGGAATTATGGGTGGGTTTGATACATAACGTGTAATTAATGATCTGATTTAATGATAAAGGAGGAGGGTAGTTCATCTTACTCAGAAGGATAGAGTCAACATTTAACAATCCTGTGAGAACATGAGGCAATTTATTATCAGGTCATGTGTGAAGAGTATGTACAGTGAGCAGAGCTATAGTGGGGACAGGATTAGAATAACCTTTTAGAAGATCTAAGACAGTGTTTCTCAAAGTATGTTCCTCGGGCCCCTGGTAGTCCGCGGCCTACAACCACATGAATGCAAATTAAATAGTTATTTTATGTATCAGATAAGATTATTTCTGTGAAGATCTAACTGTGGATAGTATGCAAATACAATAAAACTATTTATCTAAGCTCGATACCAAGTGGTATCAGTTTGAATCCAGCTTCACCAACATGAGGTCAACACGTACAAAGATAACACGGAGAAAATATTTGTACATCTTTTGATTCGGGAGTTGTCTGTTTTTGCCTATTTTCCCAGAAACGTGCATTTATTCGTAAATACTGGCCACCGGAGAATTCAACCTCATAAACATGCAAATGAACGCGTTTTGTTAATGCGAGGTACGTCTCGCTTCTCCGTCATACTAAAAACAAAACAAGAGCGCCTAAAAGAGGAGGCTTTCCTTTTTACATGCGTGTGTGAAGAGAAAGGCAATCTCTTTGTTAATCAAGCATCGGGCTCTCGAACCGTTCCCATTTGACTCCTTTCTCTCAGTTTAATCATCTCTAAATTGCGAACAAAGTATCATATTGTCTCTAAGGTGGAGTACAAGTGGTAAACGGGGACGTATGAGGTGGAACATGAAGGTTTTTATTGCTTCCGAACAAAGAAGATTTTTTGATGTACGTAACCTTTTCATCATTGCCTCCCGAGACAAATTGGCAATAATGTTCGGAGACTCTGCATACGAAGACGACGCTAGGGGAAGGAGGGGGGAGGCATTGCGCGCTCGTGTGCCCTTTCTGTGTGAAACACGCGTCCCCCACGCGACCTCTCCGGCCTCTGGCCCGCGTTGCTCCAAGCATGCGACCTCTGCCCCCCCCCCCACCCACAAACAAAACCCCCTCCCCCTGATGTTCGTGGAGCCGGGCCGGACGACTGGAGACTAGCTTCTCTGCGACTTGTTCACCGCTTTTTTTTTAATGAAAACCGTATGCAAACGAGCCAGTGGCGCTACTAGAAGTTTATTTCGGAGGGGGTGAGAGATGTAATGCATCAAAGTTATTATTTTATTTCTGTACGTTTCTCCGATTTCTAATTTTAGGGTTGCCTTTAATTTGTATAATGAATTGTATACATTTAGAATATCTAGTCAAAAGCCAGTTCTTAAAATGTATCTCAAGCAAACAGTACATCTGCATTCCTGGTTTTACAAAGCTAAATAATATAAATTTCCCCAGTATTTTACACGCAAAGATATAATAAAAATATCGCGTTATTCAATGTTTTCTATTACATTCTAGACACAACAACTACTAAAGGCAAATATGTAAATATTATTCAGAAACTCGCATGAACTGGATAGAGAGCTACGTGGTAGTTTATACTTCTACTTGCTATTTTGAAATTTATTGAAAACATATCCTAAGTTTACAGTGACTTTATAAACGTTCCTTAACTTATCCCTGACTTTTCCTTGTCACGCCAAGCTCCCTGGCTTTTCAAAATTCTTTCTTTTTTCCAGGTGCGTCTCTCAAACCTGTCTAATATTGTTTCATTACTTTCTGAGCTATCCGCATAATTTTACTAATAGAATAGAGAGATAGGAAATGTAGGATTGAGAAGAAATTTACCAGCATTTACAAGAACGGATAGTGAGAAATATTTTTGGGAGTAAATAACATCTAAGTAGCCTAAAATCGCACGGCACTCGAAACCCGACCTTTTTCGTCGTTATAGGACCACACCCGACGAGAATGGCGTGTTTAACCATGCGTCCACCAATGCGGTTTATTTATTTTTTAATCTGGGTGAGGGGATAATGAAATGAAGGGGAAACAAGGCCCACTTTACCTACCCAATCCTCCCCCTAAGTCCGCCACTGGAAAGAGTGAGGTTGTGTTCCAGAATAAAACACTGTTATAAACCATTCCATTGCAGCTGTCGTTGCGTTGGCAGTCACAAGCGCGGCGGGAGGCGAGGAATAGACTAATCTAAAAAACTAACTTGTTTCTATAGTCGTTTCAGTTATTTGAAAACACACCAAGGATTTCAGATTTTGTAACCACGTTATTAAAGTTGATAGTTTGGCCAAACCGGCACCCGAAAAAACAAAAAACAAAACAAATTAAATTCCTGCTAAGCCCCAGCTTATAAAGGTAAATGGAATTTAGTCCAGCTAATTTCCATATAACAAATAACACAACAAACCACACAGGGGAAGAAAATTAATTAAAGTGGAATTTTATAGTCTCGTTCGCTTTACCAAAATCGCAAATCACTTAAATAATGGGGCGGGTTTCGGATATTCTAACGAGCCAGAAAGTCGAGTGACATTAAAAACTGAAAATCTGTAACGTCATGTACAGTCCTACTAAGATAAGGAGCAACATTTAAAGACATGCCTTACTAAAACAATTTTCATATATTCATACGTCAGTTCATGTGATCTGCAGCTATCACTTTTGATAGATATTACCAACACATAAAATAACGCTAATAACATAGTAAAGATTTATAAATATGACCGTAAAAAGTTTGGTTGTATTTTCTAAAAGGTACTTTAAACGAAGACTTTATCGTAGTTTGTAGCGAAAAGCATAACATTATTATTTCAACTATCTCCTGCACAGACCCGCATCGGAAGGCATTAAAACCGTCAGGCTAATCTAATATGGCCCGCCATCTGGTCTGGTCCGACAGGTAGGTCGAGATTCAAATCCCAGCCGGATGAACTGAGGTTTGTTTATTTAAATTGTCTCTCCACTCACCCTCCACGCAAATGTGGGTACTTATATTTCTTTTACGTTCGTCCTTTTTCAACCCCATCACATTAACATAAATAAATGTGAATGACCTGGGCTACTACTAATATCCCATAAAAATATTATAATACAAGGGGAAACCTGATAGTCAGCAGCTAAAGATAATAAAACCACACAATAACTAGTTTGCTTTATTTGGGATTATTAAGGGGGGGGGGTCTATATAAAAAATACTAATACCTGTAAGGGTCTGATAAGCCTTCACAGAACACTAAGCACAATAATATAGATATTTACCCTCTCAGAAGCGTGAAACAATGAACAATTAACGTGATAGTTTACAATAAAATATATTATATTATAAAAAAGGCAGTTAAAAAAATATTCTTTGTTTGATTAAGAGAAAAGAGGCTATTGTTGGGGTTGGCCTAACTACAAATAACAAAGTAAATAATCATCAAAATCTGTGAACGTGACAGAGTAGAACGCTGGCACTCACGCCATTAGATCAAAACGCTACCGATTGAACCGTAGGAACAGGTTGCCAGTTTCCGCGTACATCGCTAAATGGAGGACCTGCGCTTCTTAAGCCGGTCCCATACTACTTGGTGGCCAATATCAAGGAGGGTATTGTCCAACATTTGGGCAAACATTAGGCAATGAACACATGGGGCTCCTACATACATTGCAAATATCACAAGGACAATACTTGGACAAGTACTTGTCCAATTATGCTGGCCAAAGCCTGGGTCTCCCACACTTATACAACTTGCGATGTTCTCTCTTTGTGCTCACAAGTGTAATATAAAATAGCAAGTGATAATAACAACTCTTAGTTTCATCATATGTTGTTTGTGTGGAGGTTAACTTATGTCCACTCCATATCACAATCAAGACAAAATTAAACACACACAAAAAAACGCATCTGGTGAAAACATAAAATACAAAATAACAACCAAAACAAAAACATTGAAAACTAAAGAGATTTGAGCTAGGCACGTTAAGATAAACAATATGCTGGTCTTTGCTTGGCGATGATATCCAATGTTTTCCAAGAAGTGTGGGAGATGTACCAACTAACTCCCTGGGTCAGCTATTGGTCGCCTGTGACTTGTGACAAAAAGCCGACAGCGCACGGCAAGTATCTACAAGTATTTGCGAGCCGACTGGTGATAAGACCCGTGTTCGAGTACTGGCGGGTTGCACTAAAATATTCCCACGTCTATTAATGAGTGTTCATTTCTTCTTGATAACCCACCTCACTTTTGTCCCTTTGGATTAAACATTCAATCACTCTTGTATTAAAAGTATTAAACTAATAAAAAGCATACCGTCAAATGAATACAAGTTGTCATGAGGAAAATTAATAAACCTACAGATTCTGTATGAAGTGCCAAATTAAATCGTTTTGTCAAAATATCAGTTGTCTGCAATATGTAGGTGATGAGTAAACATAGATGATATACTCTAAGATATGGAGAATTTTTAAATATAAGAACAATATAACTATTTTGTTTGATCATCTCATATTTTATTCTAATCCCACATTAAATCTATGTACAGTAGCCAATCAAATTATATATAACTAAAACTATTCTAGATTTATATATTTATATAATATTACATATCAGAAATTATAGAAAATCAAATCGTGTTTAAGGAAACCACACCGTACAATACCAATTTAACTTTATTAAGAACAAATAATTTAGTGTTAACTTACGATTCGAAGCAATCACTAGTTCTTACGACGTGTTTCAAAGAATAAACCAACTCACCTGCAAATAAAGAGAAATAAATTTGATTGATAAACTAAATATACACAGTAAATAATATATTGTTCTGTAATACAGACAACATTAGACCAAATCAGATTCTATAAGAGGAAAGAAGCATAAAAGGAGTGATAAAAAGGCTGAGAAGAGGAGAAGGAATTGATATTGAGTGAAATATGTTATCGTTTCCTCCGCTTTATTTTATTCATCCGGTTTATACGTGTTTCAATTAATTTTATGGATTATTGAAGAGCTAGCTAGAATACACAGGATACACACCAACATTTGTGCAAAGAGATAGGGAGAAACTACGCGGAGAAAAACCAAACACCCAGCCATGATTGTAACTCTACAGTCTACAGACCACACACGTTACAGTCGTGTTTCAATATTCATTATGAGTTCCATGTTTAACACACTTCACAGAAGTTACAATCATGTTTCAATATTCATCACTATGAATTCCATGTTTAACACACTTCACAGAAGTTACAATCGTGTTTCAATATTCATCATTATGAATTACATGTTTAACACACTTCACTGAAGTTACAATCGTGTTTCAATATTCATCACTATGCGTTCCATGTTTAACACACTTCACAGAAGTTACAATCATGTTTCAATATTCATCACTATGAGTTCCATGTTTAACACACTTCACAGAAGTCACAATCATGTTTCAATATTCATCACTATGAATTCCATGTTTAACACACTTCACAGAAGTTACAATCGTGTTTCAATATTCATCACTATGAATTCCATGTTTAACACACTTCACAGAAGTTACAATCGTGTTTCAATATTCATCACTATGAATTCCATGTTTAACACACTTCACAGAAGTTACAATCATGTTTCAATATTCATCACTATGAATTCCATGTTTAACACACTTCACAGAAGTTACAATCGTGTTTCAAATAGTTAGGAAATTTACGAGAAAATTTAATGATGTTTTAGGAAAATCTTTCATATATCTCTAATTGATTACCATCCTTGGAGATGTGTGGGTTCGAATCCTATGCCGGTGCAAAGAGGGTATTTTTCCAAATTTGTTTTTCGCTGTGTTTTTTTAGGTTATCTACTTTTTGATTGTGATCTTACTTCACTCTAGCTTCCTTAACCTTTACACTTGGATCGAATCGTAAGTGACTTTCTGTAACAACCCTGACAACAACATACGCTGCTGTAATTATATTTGCGAGTTATGAATGGGAGACTGACAGACATATTACTTGCAGCTTGGCGTCTTATTTGGTTCATAGCACCACGTCTCGCCTTGGTCTTTGTTGCAATATCACATGGGTTCAAAGCAGGGTTGAAAAAATCGGGTTATTAAAGAAAAGTTGGGTTGTATTGGGTTTTATTGGGGTTTTTGTGGTTTAATTAAATATATCATGTAAGTTATCTAATTATACCAGTAATTCAACTATATTAATTATTCGCGATCCAGAGAAACGTATTTATATTTACTATAGTTATAAAAGGAGTAATAAGAGCCATAATAAAGGAAAACAATAATGCAACAATGTAATTCTTGGCAACAATACTGTATAAGCCAGCAGGTTGTTTGTGTAGAAAGATTAGAAAGAGGTGGGAGGGGAGACCATGCAATAAATAATTACTGGCCAGCTGCAGAAGTGATTTTTGTTGCTTTCTTTACTTAAAGATAAAATGTAAGAACTTTTGTTATCTCATTTGCTTTTTTGACAAAGTATTATTTCTAGGGCCTAGCAGTAATACAGTGGGTACCTTAAAAGTATATTATCTCAAGTGAGTCGCTAGTTGAACATATTATTTTGTTCAAACAGTTAAAACATATTTTATAGCTTAGACTATTGTAAGAAATCTGTACTTTCAAAACTTGTGTATAACACCATATACAAATTAATCAATGTATTATTATTATTGGGTTTGAACCAAAAGGTTTTCTACAGAATGACTAGCCATTTCCAAATCATTAATTAGACGATTTTGTTTATGCAAAATAGGCAATAATAAGTGAGTTTTTGTTTTTTTTAATAAAATCCAGGTGGTTTTTTTGGGGGCTAGGTAAAATTATAATAACCCTGATACAAAGAGACATCAAAAATCATTGTTCATAAATTGTAACAACTCTATTTCCAAGTATTTTTTTTTATCCCTCTGTGTGTAAAACCCTTTCGTTTAGACCGTGGCTTGTTTCAGTTCGTGATCAGCACGTAGAACTCTACCAGTGTCATACACATACCACCACTCAATTAGCACGCCAATGTGTTAAATAATTGAGCATCAAAAAAATAATTGTTTGGTGACATGTCACGAACCGCAGAAACACAACAGTTTCACGAATAAAAAACAACAAGTTTGGTTGAACTTTGATTCGAACAAAGCTTTGTGGAGCTGACCGCAAGCATGCGTTGAATTCCTGCATCGCCGCATAAATATGTGTAATATATTGAAAAAATAGATAGCACACTTTTACAACGAAAGGCGATAAATGTAAAAACAAATAGCACTTTATTTATTGTTGATTTATTTTTAAATATTTGTTTGTTCAAACTAGTTTTTACAAATCATATATCTACGATGCTTTAAGAGCTTGCACTATAAATCCTTGTGTCACATTTTCTCTTGAGCTATAATTCCTTGTATCATATTTTCGGATATCACTAAAGTCGCTCTTTATCACGAGGCTCATTCACTTACAAAACTCATAGATATAAAAACCATAGGATATTACGGCTCTCAGCTGCACGCGTGCTGATAACGTATTCAAAGTTGTAGTTTCATCACATTCAAATATGTCTATGATAATTTTTTATTTATCAATTACGTCACGCCATTCTAACCTCAAATCGATTTATTTCTCCATAATTACTCGAAAAATAATTCAACGTTATGTCAATTATTATGACAAATAAATTGTCTTCCGACCCGTGTATTCCGCCACAAGTTAGTATTCTTCGTCAAACTTTTTGTAGAAATTATATTTTATAAAACAGTAGCATCGCACACTTTTATGTAATGAAGAATTTGTTTTAACATAATCCTACTTTAAATACTGATACTTAATTAAAGGAGTATTTATTCTTAAATACACTGTATCCTTACCAAAATGAAGCTGATCACAAAGAAACACTAATACACTTAAACACCGAACAAGAGGTAATGTGAACATCTCGATAAACACATCTTTCGCAGCACAATAAATAAAAGAAAAGGCCTGTCCTACCGTTGGGACAGCCGCTTGAGAACTAAAGAAGGAAGAATAGACAAGCTACAACTGAACTCACTATGACGGGAAGGAGGGAGGGGGGGGCGATCAAGTTGTTAGGCGGTGGGGTGGGGGAGGGGAAACGAACTAGAGTAGAAGAGGAGCTTCGCCACCTGCGAGGGAAACCAGAAATATAGCCCACTGGCGGCAAGAAAACAAGTCCAACAAGAAAGAAATGGTGGTGGCTGGTCGCGCGCCATTGAGGGACGGTAGTAGCGAGACAGGTTAGCCTGACCCCTCATCACCTGCTCTTATGATTGCTAGACACTGAAATAATCCTTCACACGCTCGTTGTTATTGATCCTAGAGTATGCAATATGCGTACAGATATACTGCCTTCAGCCCACCTGCATGACGGCAGGTGAGCCATCAGGTGCTAAACAGATGATGCATTGTGTCGATAAAACAAAAGCCTTCTATTGAATCAAGCGGTATAAGGTAGTTAAATATTATTTTATAAAATCGGATCGACGAAGGACAAGAACATTTTTAATTCGGGATTTTTAAGATACTTTCTGAGCCGCCTCATTGAATCATCAACCGACCTACAAACTAACTTAACATGTGGTTGTAGGGAACACGAGAAAAGGCAAGTATTTTTGCAGTTATTATGGAAAAATCTTTCTTTTTGCCTAAAATAAATAAAATATTGCTCCAGTATAAATAGTTTAATTTTATTGGGGAATGCCAGGCCACCACCGTGGTTCGGATTCCACGTTAAACTGTAGGTCCTTCATTTCATCTCACAATCACCCTACCATTACACATTAGCGTAAGTGCGTATAACCCGAACGGGTAGTAAGACGCGGTGCTAATAATAATAATAATTTAATTTTATTAACATTGTGATATAAACCATTGTTAAAAGTCTGTAATGGGCATAGCGGCATTAGACGACACTCTGTTTTAATTAAGAGAAAATGTTATTAAATTCCAGGATACCCTTGACAGATATTCAACATCTGTTGAGGTAACCATGTGAAGGAGATTAAAATCTTATGTTTTTACTGGATAGGCCTAAATATTTGATTTATTTTGAGCAAACAAATTTTTTGAAATAAAAACTGCAAAACCCATTATCTCACGTCCCCTAAACCCCCACCTTAATTCTAGAACACACAAGAGTCAGCTCATAACTCTGAAAGGATTGGGAACACTCACGCTTATCCTTGATTGTGTCATGTTGGTAATCGAACCTGGGACAGCTATTTCTTTAGGAAGATGCACTATATATTGTGATAAGGTATCGCACCACAAGGGTCGTTAACGACTTCAAAGGAATGATAAGGACATCACAGAAGAAATGAACCTCATCTAATGCAGCGACAGGAAAGAAAATGCCGCAAGGAAAATAACGCGTAGAAAACCACTCGTAGCGAGATCTGTTTGTTTTATGATCTGAGATGAGTTAGAAGGTGTATAAATAACTGCGATCAAAAGGACGTGAGTCCAAAACCAAAGATTTATTTTTGTTTCTTATCGTCAATAGTTTTCTATCGCTGAGTCTTATTTATTTTACTACCTGTTCAGGTTATAATCATTTATGATTTTAATTTTTTTTCCTTTAATTTATTTGAGGTATTTAACGTTCACTTTCAGCACATTAACTTAAATCGAGAATAACACGCTTCGATGGCCGCATGGTCACAGGCGCTACTATCACAGTAGACTATACTGCCAATGACGGAAAGAATGGGGTTCGAATCTTGATCAGGTGTACTGAGGGTGGTTCTCCACTCTCCCTCCACGCAAGTGCGGTAACACTACCTCTAAATATAACCTTTATAATCCCATTAAACCATTAGCATAATTAGTACATAAGCGTATAACCTGAACTGGTGTTAAGACGCTGTGTTAAAAAAAACTCTGGAACAGACACAACATCCAGCCCCCTGCCTTTAATTCATCACTGTGAAAGTGGAACCTTCATTTCACCAATGATATTTCTCGACCATGCCAGGAATTGAGCCCGGGACCCTTAGCTTACTAGACAGACACGCTAACGACCGAGTTAAGATGTCAGACAATATATGGTAACTACTCTGGTTGAGTAGGGATAGTGAAGGAAGCATTTTAGAGGTAATCTACCAACATTTGCGTGGAAAGAGAGTGGAAAACCATTAGTAAAAATCACCTTCAGTAAACCCGACTAGGATTCGAACCTTGGTCTCCCCATCATCAGCAGTCCGGTTTAACACGAGAGTGATGTTTTAGACCATTCTGCCACTGAAGAGGTTTTTTAGTGATCAAATATAATGATTCTATCAATACCACTTAATACCACCCTGAAAATGCAACTGAGGACGTCTAGAACATAATTGTATTAATATCTAGGTCAATATATTGAATTCAGAGCAGGTGAAAAAACCATCTGGTTTGGTCGTACAGATAATATAGCGGAACTTGATTCAGAAATACGTGGTTGGATTCCCAGTCGGAGGTAATGAACTTAAAGGTATTGTTGTGTCCGGATTTCTCAGACTTGACATTCTTTTAAAATCCTACCATAGTTTTCTTTCAATTTTTTTCTATATAAAGTGGTAGAGTGAACAAATAAAGAAATCTACTTTTCAAACTCAGAACCAAAGGCAGCAGCAATTAAAAACTAAAAAAAAGGCTTTATATTTTATTACACTTTGAGTGACAACTGATTACTATTCAAGCTCCGTATTTTGGGGAGCAATGCCAACTGCAAGAATCTAAAGGAAATTGAACACATTACTTATAAAATTACACAAAACATCAAATATTACTAAAACGATGTCTCCCCAAACACACATCTCCGGAATAGTATCGTGATAGCCGCCCCGTTTGAAGCCATTCTCGACAGGAAATACACAACTCTTCTGAGGAGAAGTCACTTGGGAAAGTCTCGAGAATTTCAATTATTGCAATCCCAGTTGTGGGAAGGAGACAGAGTTTTATATTTGATGTGTTTTGGAAGTGTCATCCCCTGCTACAGTTCGATTTTCTTAGGAAAAGACTTATCTGAAAGTTATAAAAGCTAATAAATAATACTTTACTTGTTCATTCGTCAAGGCATATGATCTGCACGCAGTTTCGATCGTCCATGGGAACAGAAATGTATGGATACAGTAGGAATGTGGGTTTGAAATAACATTATTAATAATATACATACAATTGTTATTTAATCTATATATTTTCTAAATAATTATTATTTAGCACCGTGTCTTACTACCCGTTTGAGTTATACGCTAATGTACTAATTATGCTAATGGGTTTAGGGATTAGTAAGGCTATGTTTAGAGAAAATGTACCCCCATTTGCGTGCAGGGAGTGTGGAAAATCATTATGGAAAAACACATTCAATATGCCTGACTGAAATTCGAACCTCAATCTCCCCGTCATCGGCAGTCTAGTCTACTGCGAGAGTAGCGTCTTAGACCATGTGGCCATCGAAGCGTGTCTTAGTAGTAGGCCCTACCACCATACTCGTTTCCTTGTTAAATGATCTGCTATCTCCATAGTGTGTATTTATGCAGAGTATGAGATATGAATGTGTGTTTTAATACTTTCTTCTTTCTTCTTTATTTAGTTCTGTTTTATTCATTCATTTAATTTAATTCGTGCATAAATACACAGCTAAAAATAATAAAATATATAATATATTGGTTTAAAATCATTATATTAATAGTACATTAGTATAAGTAGTTAATGAATTAAAAATAAATAGTCACATGTGAGAAAAGGCGGTAGCCTTAGCTTCAATCAAATAATTACATTATTATTATTACTATCTGTAGCTGCAATTTTTTAAAGATTTTATAAATACCTTTAAAATAACACTAATAATACAGTAAAATGTTATCAATGTTTACAGCAAAAAGTGTTGTATTTCCTAAAATGCCATTTATACAAAAATTGGACTGTACTACCAAGGTAATAGGAGGTTTTTAATGTTTCCTCAAAGTATCGCTTCTATGAGGTGAAAAATGAACTGTAAATAAAACTATAATCTGTTCAAGTGAAGGATAAAATGGCCATACCCCCTACATGCGTGAGAAGGAAGGTAGGGAAATCTCTCTTGGTTAGGTTGGTAATATCTACTACTGGCCCGGGAGATTTATCCGACACAAAAACCATAATGGGGCAGGTGTGTGCTGAGCGGGTGGCCGGGGGTCGCTCTATCCGGGCGTACTGGCGGCGCGGAGGTATGGAGGAGACGAGGATGGGTGTGGAGCGGGGAGGGGGTGTCGGAGGACATTACAGGGGACGAGCATACATACACACGTCATTATCTCACTCACGGGGAAATATTATGGGTCATAGAGAGTATCGCGTTTCGATACAATGCGCAGTGATTTTATCTCCCGTCTTATTTGATACATTTTGGCGCGATTTTGGTTTCCCGTTCATATTAATCAAACAAGCCAATACGTTAGCTGAAGCGTCGGAACTACTTTGGGTACCAGAATAGTTGAACGTTGGTTTCTAAGCGCCAGAAAACAAGTGGGTCTTTAATGTTGCTGGGTGGAGCTGTTTGGGAGTAGGAGAACAAACAGGGGGAGGAAAATTAACTAAAAATACACGATGTGTTGTGAATTCACTAATAAATTCAATTATTCGATTCACAAAGAGCCATTCTTCTTTCCTATACCAGTTATGTTTCGTTTCTCGGGTTTTTAAGACTTTTTTGATTTTAGCACCGCGTCTTACTACCCGTTGGGGTTATACGATTATATAGATTAATAACACTAAAGGTTTTAGGGATTGGGGAGGCTGGTGAGTGGAAAAGTATCTTGGAGCACCACCCTCAATACACCCGACCGAGGTACGAACCTCGATCTCTCCATTATCGGCAATCTAGCCTACTGCGAGACCATGCACCCACCGAAGCGGGTATTTAGGTATTAGTTATCAACCAAAATATCTGGGGTTTTGGACTTATCAGAGTGGAACATTTTAACCCGCTTAGGTGGCCACATGGTCTAAGGAGCTATTCTCGCAGTATTCTAGTCTGCCGATGACGCCAAGATTGAATATCGGTCAGTTGTACTGAGGATGGTGTTCCGAAATGCTTTTCCACACAAATTTGGGTACACTTCCTCTAAAAATAACCTTACTAATTTCTAAAACCATTAAGTACTTGTTAAATACTAGGTTGACTAATTTTATTCTTTTTTTTGGTGCTTAAATTCTTATAATATTTTTACTTTCACTTATCAAGAGAAAATATTGTAATTGTAAACATTTTTGCCCTTGAGATTATGATCAATTTATACGTCCGAGCCCAAAAAAGTGGATTTTACCTTTTTTTCTGTCCCCGTGCCTGTCTGTCTATCTGTCCCTGACCACAAATCTGAAACTGTTGGATGGATTTGGTTCAAACTTTATCTCTAGATGTTATAGGGCAATACTTCAGGACTTTTTTTTTTAGCTTAGTCCTCAAATAAAGTTTATTTTACTTAAATGTGTTTTTTTTAAACGGCTATAACAATTTTGCTTAAAATTTACCTAACAAACAACAATAAATACTTGTAAGCTTATTTTGGGTAAAAATTCGTTAAGGGGTTGCTAACAAATTAGATTTTTTTAAATTTAAAATTTTCGAAAATTGGCTCACCGAGTTTGTTTAAATGTTAACCTTGTTTGACATGGCTTGTTTTTGAGGGGAAAATTCGTTTAATGGTAGTTTATAGTTGACTTATTTTTTAAATTTGGACTATTTTAAGAAATGGTTCCAGCTTTTTGACTCAAAATGGGAAAATGTCAAGTTTTTTAAAATAAAAAATAATTATATATATATAGGCCTACACACACTACTGTGAGTGTTCTGAGTTTGTTATTTAATAAAATTACCGGTGAATGTTTAGAATCACTGAAAGCAATGGTTAAAATAATAAATAGTATTTATATACATTAAGCTAGAGATTCTATAACTTTCCCAAAGCAATATTGGGAAAGTATGAAACATGAACCGTATTATCTACATTTACAGATTTTTAAATAAAACTATAATGCACGCTGAATAAAGAATATATGATAATATCTAACCTAACCTAACCTAGCCTAGCAGAGCTTAAGCTAACCTAACATAACCTAGCTTTAAATAATCTAACTGATATTGACGTTACTTCACTGATTTTATAAATTCACCGGTTATTTTGTAAAATGTTCTGCGAGTATGTGAGTAAATAAATGTTTTACATTATCCAAGTGAACCAGTGGCCTTGTATATTCACTGGCAGTTGTATAAACTCATCACGCTCAGCACATTCACAGTATAATATTTATTTAGCCCATATATTTTTTTTCTTAGAAAATAATAATTTAATAGTCGTCTAGTAATGACGGATTTTTGAAAGAATTGAAATTATTTGAAAATAGCTCTAACATTTTTAGTATTTTGAGACTATTGTTCTGACCACACCTTCCAATAACTACAGGAGATTATCTCTAGCTAAATGAATTGTTTCTCGATTGTTCTGATAACTTTTGGTAGAGTGATCAAGCTTGCTTTAATCAGGAAACATTATATTTTGTTTATTGGTAAATATATTGATTCTCTAGGTATTGTCAGCTCATGAGAATGAAATTCTAATAATAACCAGGATACAAAACGCTTTATAAAAGATCCCTTTAACCAAAATACTCCAAAAAACGTCGAGAAGAAAAAGGGGATGTAAATTTTGCTTTTCGGTGAACAAAAATTTACATTTTTACTATGTGTTGGTGTTTTATTCAAATATTGAAATAGCATGTTTCTATTTAAACATGTCAGAAATAACACTATATCTGGCAGATGAGAAGTTTTTTTGGACATGTTTTTCAGCACTGGTTTTCTATGTACACGTTGTAATCTCATGAATAAAATATTTTGCACATGTTAAAATAAAAATAAAAAGAAGTGAATTATTATTTAGATAAATTAAAGCCTATCAAGTACAGTTTGATTATCAAAGTAAGCCCATTATTTAAAAATTGGAAACACATGTTGCCACAATGTTGTGAAAAATATATTACAACGTATCCACATTCTTAACCCGTTTAAATAATAATGTCAAAGTAAATGATACAGTGATCCCCTAAGGAAGTATTATTGGACTATTTTGATACATTTTTAGATGCATTGAAAGGGTACTTGTCACTTTATGTATTCTTAATGAGGCCGCACACACTTGGTGTACAGTAAATTTTGACAAAATTATAAAGATATACTCAATATTTAAATTAATCTCTTTTTAGAAACCCATAAAGGAGCAAATAGTTTTAAGTATATTTTTTCAACTTCAATCAATGAAAAAAAATCAATTTTTTTATATGATTCATTATATTATATTCATAGAGGAACAATTTTTAAAAAAAGTATAAAAATAATTATGAAATATTTGAGAAGCAACAATCTCTTCTCTTTCTCTCGAGTTGGCTCTCCATGGATCATGGTTCATTTTTAAATTTAACAATATATAATATGTATTGTACAAGCATACTTAGAAATATATCAGCATGTAATAAGGACTATAGAATATAATAGAAAATCAATCAAGAATGGAGTTCTTTGAAATAAACATCTCAATGGTTAACAAAATACTTTTCATCTTACTATATTGTAGGAGTACAATTTGAGTTTGAGAATGTATAATTTATAAAAGATGAAGATACATAAATGAACACCTCAAAATGTCATATGTGGCCTAAATTCTGCAGGTTCTTCAACTATGACCTAAACTACTAGCGACTAGGATATCCTAGTTATGGTAGATCCCTGGCTTGTTATATTAATAATGCTCCCTTTGAAGTACTCGGCAGGGATTTGAATATGAGGTCCCTGAAGTACAGCAGTTTCTACTACAACAGAACAATTTGAAGCCACGAGTGTTATTATCGGCTTGAAGCCTCACCGCATGGCTGATAAACCTGGTTTTACATAGACCACTAAGCTCAAACCATTAAAGCGCGGTTTTATACGTTCTTCACACGACCAAATACCCATAAGGGTCACTGCAATAGTTCTTTTTAAATTTTATAATAATTATTTTCCAGATTTATTGTATTTAAAAATAATGAAAGAACTGTTTCAATACTGGTGTCAATGCGACTGTCTTCTAGTGAGGACTCCAGGTTTCTGCACCACGATATAATACGTCTGCTTGGAGCTGAACTACCTAAGTTACGTTATATTAGCTGTGGGAAACCGGTTCTTAAAGTTGTTACAGAGAATTCTGAATATTTATCAACTTTTCATTGAGGTTGTTAGAAAACAAATGGTATTTTCTTGATAAACAAAGCTTTGTTCTAGAATACACCATTTTTAAGACTTTTAAATATTATTTTAATTGCTACTAAACAACCACGTGTTGAAATTGTATTAATCCCTAATTAAAACATCATTACATATTTTATTACTGATTATTTAACAATGAGATTATTAGGGTAGTTTTCACAACAATGTTTATAATAGAACCAAAAGTTTGTTAATTGAAAGCCCAAAAGTTTTCTAAAAAAAATAAAATCAACCTTAGTTTGAACACCACTAAGGGCGCCACCTACTCGAAGGGAAATATCCTAACACTAAGGTATTTATTATGTGAATAGGAGCTATGAAACATCAAAACCACTAAAACAATCCTCAAATTATGTTATCTCTATTTGTAACGATTTACTTTTGTTCCCAGAATTGTAACATTTTGCGTAAAGCGTAGTGGAAAATGAGCTAATGTAACCATTCGGGATTAAAAAATATATTATAAAGTTTAAAATGTTATGTAGTTTTAATACAATAAAACGGCCATTTTGGCGTAGGCCACTAAAAAAAATCACTTCTTAAATACATAATGCCATATTATTTTATGTGTTCAACGCTCCAGTCAGCGGCCCCTTTAAGGTTTTAGACCTAGCGGGATTCTTAAAACCTCGCGCCTTGGCAAACAATAATCTTCTAAGACTCTTGGAGAGGAAGCCTGCCAATATTAACGTTGAAGGGAGGCGAACTAACTCTCGCGCGTTGTTTCTGTCGAGTTTATACGTAACGTTAAACTAAATATTCCCACAGGATGAACAGACTTAACGCGCTCTAATATGGTAATGAATAGTGCAACCAACAATGAGACTACGCAGCACCGTAGCAATTGCCGACCAAGTCAATATTGGAGAAGCTTTAGACAAAAACATGTCAAGTACAACTCACCTCATTACAGCCTATCCCTATCTTGAGATAGTTCTATCCAGTCAATCTCGTTACACCCTATCTCTATCTTGAGATAGTTCTATCCAGTCCACCTCATTACACCCTATCTCTATCTTGAGATAGTTCTATCCAGTCCACCTCATTACAGCCTATCCCTATCTTGAGATAGTTCTATCCAGTCAATCTCGTTACACCCTATCTCTATCTTGAGATAGTTCTATCCAGTCCACCTCATTACACCCTATCTGGATACAGAGAAAAGCTTAAAGATACAACAAAGCACACTATATTATTTCATGATGACATCTGAATTTATCTATACCTACAATATAAATGCCATCTAATCACTAGTCGGTGTTAAAATACTACGTATTTTATTGCTTGGAAATGTTTCAAAGACACAGAGGTTATTGTGAAGTTGAAGCGAGGGAGATTTGGGCTTCGACTTTGACCTCGATATTTTGAAGCTGAACACACCTCTAGTCTTTTATATTAATAAAATAAAGAGTGTGTCTGTCTGCCATTGGCAGAGGGTTGAAATTAAAAAATTAATAGCCCCTGTGCACGGACATGTGCACCTTGAAGCCGGAATTCTAAAATTTGGGTTAAGCTTTTATTTAATTTATTCAAAATTGGCTCGGAAGGAATAAAAAAATTTTTTTTTCTGTCTGTGTAAAGCAAAGGAAAGGGTTGCCTGAAGCACTTCTGCTAATATTTATTATTAACTAATGAGTTTTGTTGTGAAGCAATATAAGCTACAGTTCAATTTTCTGACAACTAGAAAAACTTCTAGATATACTTACTTACACTTATTCATACGTCAAGTAATGTGATCTGCAGTGGTCGCATCCTACCAATACATATAAAATAACGATTTTGGTTGCAAAAATATGTTTAAATTTTACAAAATTTATGAAATTTTAACTGTAACATATGTCCTACTCAAATCGAATAAACTAGCAATGGCTTAGAAATTCAAAAACTGTTCGGTTATAATCATTATTAAAACAAGATCTAGGTAGTTTGTAAAAATGTTTCAATAAATTAGAAGATTTATCTACAATAATAATTTTTAAACGTATAATATATTTTACGGATATTATTTTGTTTAGTTAAAACGTTCAACGCCAAAATTATACCCAAAATGGTAGACTAGACGTCAAGATTGTCTGGTTTGCTAGAGACAGGGTGGTTGGGGTTCGAATCTAGAGTGTACTGAGACTGTTTATTTCTTAAATGGTCTCCAAATAATCTCCCTCAACGCAAACGCGCATACATTTCTTCTTATTTACCTTATTCATCCCTAGCCCGATAGTGTAGTTAAACTGTGTAGTGATAGTGTAGTTACTGACAGTAAGATGCAATGGAAAAAATGTTAGTGATTACATTGAGGGGTAGTGATCGAGTGGGTGACCTAGAAGAAATGTACGCGCATTAGTTGGAAGAGGGGATGGGAAAACTACCCCCAGTGTACCAAGTCAAGATTGGAACCTCTACCTTCCCATCACCAGCAAGCCAATCTATTGCGAGCCAGGTATCTCCGACCGTGTGACCATCAATTTTCGTTCGTTACGAGCTTTTTATCATCCCGTCTCACTACCCGTTCAGCTAATACGCATATATACTGATCACGATAATGTGTTTGTGATGGGGAAGGTTTAATTTAAAGAAAGTGTACCTCCATTTGTATGGATGTAAAATGAATAATATTAAGTAAAAACTACTTTAGGTCCATCCGACCGGAGTTCGAACCTCTATTTCTCCATCATCAGCAAGCAGTCCAGTCTATTGCGAGAGAGATGCTTTAGAGCAGGTTGATAGCGCGGCCATTTTCAGTATATCGCGTAAATAAACTATATCGTCATTAAAAGTCGATCTCTTGAGTCTTATAAACTGGGAAATATATCAATTACCTACTTTAAAATAATATCTGTGTGAACCAAATCAGCTTGATCGGTCATCATCGGTTACACTGTAAGATGTTGGTGAATTAGGTTGGAAGAGCAGTAGAAAAACCTATCATTTATATTTGCGTCCAAAACTGATAGCATGTTACTATATTATTTGTATTATTTATTAGTTATTGATAATATCTATAAAACGTGACAGCTGCAGGTAGCATGACGTGATTTATGAAAATATTAAAATTGTTTTAGTAACTAAAGTAGCTACCACATACTGTTCTTTCTATCAAAATCCACACATTTTATTTATTCTTTATTTATATAAAGGTGAGGACCACATTATTTGAAGAAAAGATTGAATTTAAGGAATAAAAACGAGTATAATATGTATGGAAAAATTATAAAAACAAAATTGGAGACTGGTTGGGTAATGGTGAGACATTTGACCAGTTTATGAATCTATCGGTGCCCAAAAAGGGGGCATGGCCCCCTATTTTAGAGCATTCGACTCCCTAAACAGGTGTCACAGGTGTTAACCCCAATTTTAAACGGTGAATTACACTCCTGAGCGGTCTTGCAGTTTATGCTAACATAGCTAAGAACGGGAGAAATCAATATCGCCTTCAACCAATAATCATTGTTCCCTCTGATGCGAGCTACGGTAATATAAAATATTTCTTCTGGAGCGAAACTGACGACATTTACATGCGGGCGACATTCTCAACAGAATAGCGAAGCTTGTAATTTGCAATTAATTAAAGACTTTAACTAGAAGACAATTGTACCCCTACTTAACAACACAAGGACGATGTTGTAAAACAGTTGTTTCTCATGAATAGACTTTTAATCAGATACGGAACTGCGGTAGCTACAATGGGATGACGAAGGGTAACGAATTCGTTTGCTAATGTGTTTTGTACCTTTGAGTCGCCTCAGTTCCTCCGTTGCGCGAATGTAGATTTTCTTGAGTCGGTAGAAAAAAAAACTAGGTGCAGTTAATCAAAGATAACGTAGCTCTCCAATTCGTTACCTCCACTCGAATGCCGTTACAAATTTTTGTTTAAGGTTCAAGAGATGAATAGTTAAACATACATTTTACATTTGGGATGCTCAGAGATTTATAGATGCGTGCCCATTAAAACGTATTTTTAATCAATTACTTTATACTTTCAACGACTATAAGAAATGATTCCAATATATTTACTAATATAATCATTACCACGAGTATGAAATTATGTATACTAACATAATGTATTCCCAATTCATCTTCACAAATACCTGAAGTTAAAATTACTATAACAAAAATAATTAATATATCGTAGAATAAACACATAAAACTAAATATTAAATAATTCTAAACTTAATAACCCTGCCAACAAATGCTTACGATTAGAAGAAAATGTTATCACTAACTTATTATATATATATATATATTTATATATAGTATATACATAAAATATATAATCTATTTATATATATTATATATACATAATATATTTATATACTATATATACATTATGTATAATAATTATATACATAAAGAGAGAGACACTATTGATTAAACTCAATAGAAATGTATAGTGAGTTTTAATAAATATAATATTCTTAAATACTGTATAAAACAAAATATATATATATAAGTTTATTTGAAGCAAGAAATTGGTATACTCTTGCTATTAGTTAAAAGTATTTTTATATAATATATACGATTTTTCAATTTATTCAAAAAAGAAAATGTATTGCAGTGTACTCATCTCACAATTTATAGTTTTTTTAAGAAAATTGTGTTTTCCTTTGTTTGGGTATATACACCCAAACAGAAATAGAGACAAAACTTTGTATAAATCCAGGACTATATAAATACATAATATACACTTATATTCCTTTTAATTGTGTTAAATAATCTGAAAGAGTGTTTGAGAACATATTGATTTTTTTCAACGACTGTGTATATTATAAGTAAGCTCAACGCTGAAAGTTATTGTTGACACTTGTGTGCAGGGAGTCGAACCGAAATTTGTATTGGTTCTGGTTCTTGTTCTCTAAACAAACATTTTAATGGTTCCAGTTACGGTTACGGTTAGAACACAATAAAAGTTCTGGTTCTTTTCAGTTCCTGATTGTGTTCCGATTCTGGTTCTGGTTCTTTAAATTTTAAAAAAAATTAGCACAGCGTCTTTCTATCAGTTCGGGCTACGTCAATGTACTGGATTCGATTATGTTTTTTAATGAATGAGGAAGGTTATATTATTATATTTAGAGGAATTGTATCGGCATTTGTGTGGAAGGAGAGCGGAAAACCACTTTGGAAATAACACTCTGGATCACTCTGAATAATATTTGTGATTCCCCTCCCACAGCGATGAATTCACGGTCTCTAATAGACTGGGTGTAATGTATAAGCTATAGTTAAACTAGTTTGTAAGTCTTTGTTGAGTAAGTCGAGCGCAAGTCAAATATTAGAAAATATAAAATAAAACGGACTTAAAGAAACCAATACTCTTTATTGGTCAGACTCATTTTGTAATCTCTAGATTGTTCTTGAATGAAAGAGTATGAGTGAACAATTTTTTTTTCTTTGCTCTTCCCCATTTAAAGACTTGAGATACCTTTACAGGAAAGGACTTTTTTTTCCCCATCGAGTCTAATGTTTATTATCCTTGCGTCTATGATCTCTCTCTCCAGCATCAGAAAAGCTTGTAGGTCAGCAATAAGGGAAACCACGGTGGATTCCCACAAGGTCCCTTACAATTTGCACGCAAAGCGCAAGAGGTCAAAGGAGAAACGAAGAAAAAGGGTTTGGTGGGGGAAGAAAGTAAAAAAAGAACGCTCTCCAGACGAAGAAAGGGATATCGCCTACTAGGCCCCATGGCTGCAGCCAGAGCTACAACGGAGGAGAACAATGGAGAATTAATGGAATATTGTTTTCGCGATAGCTGACGGGTTCCTGCCATATTTATACACCGTGCGCCTGCTCCTGAAGGAAACCTATATGAGATGCCCTGTTGAGGAAAAAAAAAAAAGGAGGACTAGGTCAAAGAAAGAGCAAACTACGCAACGGAGTGGAAATATCAAAAAAGGTGGAAATTATTTTAGATTAAATTGCTTGTTTTTTTTATCCCCATCTCGAAAGAAAACTTCAATTTCGTGGTGCGCATGCAAATATTTCATCCACTCCAAATGTGTTTGTGTGTTTATATATACAGCCTTTGCATTAATCGTAAAAAAATATATATCAATAGCTACATTCACACAAATGATATTCGGCTTATTTTAGATGGCGTCTTACTACCCATATAATCATTTCATAATCATACACTTTTGTTTGTCATCGTGTCTTACTTGCCATTCGTGCTATACATAAATTTACTAATGACGTTAATGTAATAGGAATTAAGTTGAATTTAGAGGACATGTATCAGCATTTTCACCGAAAGGGAGTGGAAAACCAGTTAGGAAAATCCCCCCTTAGTACACCCTGCCGTTAGTACAACCTCCCCTTCATCGACAATCCAGTCTATTGCAATAGTAACACCTTAGAGCGGCCATCTAAGTGGGTAATGAGAATTTAATAACACAAACGGTTTAGGGGCTAATGTACCTAGTTTTTATAGAGAAGATTTAACCTCCTTTGCGTGGAGGGAGAATGGAAAATCATTTAGAAAAAAAGCCCTCAGTGCACTCGACACCTTGACATCTCTTTCAACGACAGGACAAACAAAACTAGAGGAGACTGACGCCTTTTCACATGTTCCCTTCATTGTGGGAATTTATAAAAATATTTCACCCTTATTCTTTTTCTCCGGATATTTAAGTCGATTATCTCAAGCAGATTTGCATTAAGTGGGATGAATGAAAAAGAATATATACAAATATTTATCCAGTAGTGTTCAAAATTTCTTTTAAATAATTTACTGTGTGTAATTTCCCCGGATGCTAGCTTCATATTAACTACACACATACCATTTCAGCAAACTATAGAACTTTTATACTGGATAAACAACCAATTTTAAATAATTTCGAATATCGTCAAATGACACAATCATTTCTATTGCATAATTTTGATACATTTTGCACATATTACCTCCATTTAACTTGGTAAAAAGAAAATGTAGAGATTACATAATCGCAGATATAATATTTTCCGAACAATATGACAGCATAGAAGTATAAAACGACCAATCATTTACAATTATATTAATAAAATACTTATAATCTGCTATTATCATGCTCAGTCATGATTATAATTATATTAATTAGTATTATTAGTATTCAGTCTTGCTCGGTAAATATTAATTAAAATATAAATTGTTTTATCAGCCCCTCTGAACAATAGATATAATAAATTGTACTGTTATAAATCGCTAACACTTCTCTTCAACGTAGTTAAGTGTGCACGATTCCTACACATCGAGTTCTTACTAATGTGCGTGAATATAATATTATCAACTATTCAAATCTTTCTTGCAGCCCAAATACAGATTGATACTTTTTTTTAAAGAACGCTTAGGCTAACTGTATAGCAACTTAATTTTTATACCGAAAAACTTTAAAATGTTTGGTTTAGTTTTACGTTGGTCTAAGTTTGATTGTTATAAACGGTTTGTCTAACATTTTTCAATAGCTATCAAAATCTTTGGTTTATCTTACGTCAAAGAGAATCCATTAATTTTTATATGAAACAAATAATTTCATAGATATTATTTTTTATTTCAAAATTCATACCATCGATCTATTCATAAAAGAATGTCATTTTTCTACAGGCTTAAAATTATTTCCATATTGTTTTAAATCGTTTAAGCAATATGTGTACCTTTATGATGAAAACGCGTTTCCTCAACATTACTCTTTATAAAATTTTCTTTTTCTTTTTTCGTCAATTTGATCTAAAAAAACTGAATTTCTTGCCAAGTTTTAAACAAGACAAAAACAGTTTATCAACAAAACGTTGTTTTGAAAAAGAATATAGCTATTCCACAGAAACGAGTTTTGTATGAAATGTAATACTGTAAAAAAGTAAAAAAAGAAGTAAATGGTAACAACAATCGCACAAACCTTTTCATATTGTGTATTATAGCTTCGAAGAAAGGTTTAAAATATTTGTTTTTAGTAAACTAATCCTAAATATGTTATAACCATAGAAATAAACACATAATTTTGTTAGTCACAATAATCACGCTTTATATATACATTTTATATAAAATTGCTCAAATAAATTTTAAAAAATTCAAAATTTCAAAAATGAATTTTTTGTTTATTATCATAAAATTATTTGTTATTTGTAAAACTATAAACTTATTCTTATTTAACATGAAAAACAACTCACATATTCCCATTTTGAATTAAATCTTCAAGGTCACTAATGTTTTTTTTAATATTAAAAAAAGAGTCATTAGTAAACTACTCATACCCAAATTTTGCCCCCAAAACCAGTATAGAGCTTTATTTGTTATGTTCATGTCAAAAATTCTCCAGATTTAAATTTAAGAAAAATTGTTATAGAAATTTTCAAAATAATTCGACTTTAACAATAATCCCATCTTTAATGGCCTCGCCTGAATCAAGATGGCTTCGGAGGCTATGGATTCCTATTCGAAAGTTGCTTTACCTTAATCTCTCTATATGTTACTTAGGTTTTGACCTTGCCTTTTGAATCAATCTACATACATATATATTCGGAAACTTATAGCCCAAATTGCACCTATAGTTTGTTTGAACCAAAAGTAATACAAAATCCCTAAACTTACACCCGGAAAACTATGCTAATACCATTAATTTATGCTCAAAGTTTCAGCGTACAAGGCCACAAGTGGCATAGGAGCTAGGCACGCAGCACACTACACATGTAATAATGGCAAGAACTGTCTGTGATGTAGGACCGTTAATGTTGACCCTCAGAACGTATTCCTATTTCTAGATGGACCGGTTTGTTGTTTACTATTAATTGTGGTGTGTTCTGCTGCCGTGCTCCAAGATGTCGAGGTGTATAGTACCACGCACCTAGCTCCTATGCAACCTGTTGTACACGCATGCTTGTACAGCTATGCTCTCCCGGCACTATACGCCGAAACTTTGAACACAATTTAATGGCATTATCATAGTTTTCTGGATGTAAGCTTAGGGATTATGTATTACTTTTGGTTTTATAAACTATAGGTGCAATTTGGGCTATGAGTTTCCGAACATCCTGTATATAACTTTCTTCATCACCGCTTCATACTACCTGTTCAGTTTATACGCATATATTATAATTATTCTAATGGGGTTGGGATGAGGAAGGAAACATTTTAGAGGTAATATACCCACATTTGCGTGGAAGGAGAGTGTGAAACCATTAAGGAAAAGCCACTCTCAGTTGACCCGACCGGGATTCAAAACCCAATATACCCGTTATCAGTAGGTGAGTTAAACACGAGAGTGACGCATTTGACCATTCAACCACTGAAGTGGGCTTTGTATAAGTTATATATATATATATATATATATACATACACACAAACGAGTTTTAAAAAACCAGGAGATGCTATATTCATCATAATTGCAATTATAACACAGTATATTTGCTTAATTAGCGTACCAATAATCACCCGTTGTTTTCAAAGTGAAACTTTTAGGTAAATGTTAGCGCTAACGCTAAATTAACATTGTAAATACAATAATTGTTGTCATATTCACGTAGCCTTATATTAACAGAAATGGAGATAATGAGATAATGTAAAACTGGACCTTACTCTTTAAGTCATTGCTACTTAAACCACTTACAATGATGGACTATCGTAAAACAGATTGTTGACTTGGACTTAGTCAATATTTGACACTTTATCTCTTTTATAGAAAGTTTATTATTTTCCGGTGGCCCAATATGCAGACCACCTGGCACTCCGGCGAGGACCCCGGTTTGAGAACTACTACTTTAAGTGATAACATTGGCGAACCGGTAAAAGAGCAAAACTATATAAAAAGTCGGAGGTAGTAAAACACTCTATATATAGTAGGACCATATATGACAGATACAAAAGCTATTAAAACTACTTCAATATAGGTTTTACAAACTTCAAGTCATGTTATCTGCAGATGTTACTATTGATAGATATCAACAATACAATAAAATAACGCTAATAATATATTAAATTACTGCGAAAAATATACAGGATGTTCCCAGATTTAACAAACAAACTTTGGGAAATGAGAATAGAAAAACTAATTCAAAATGTCCTTTAGATATTAATTCGTTTTCGTTTCCTTTTAGAGCAAACATAATAAATGAACTATTCAAAATCAAAATACAGGCATTAAATAAAATATTTAATTGATTTATTTTGTCCCAAATGATTTCCTATAGACCGGACACAAGCATTGTACCACTTTCTCGCCAATTTCTTAGTTTAATATAATTTATTTCACGATTTTAGCCCAAAAACGTGATTTTTAGATGACTTTCACACGTCACGTTGGATGTCAAATACTGTATTTCGCCTAAACTAAGAAACAGATCAAAACAAATTAAGGGTATTCTTAATAATTATTTAATGCTGTGCAAATTTAATCGCAATATGTATTTTTATAAAACATAATATTTTAGTGTTATTTCATTTTATATAACCTACATAAAAATGTGTTTTTATTCTGTGTTTTGCTATTTGCTCGAAGATTAGCTAATAGCCAAATGACATTTTGAGTTAGTTTTACGATCCCCTACTATTTTCTAAAGTTTGTTTAATTGGGGATCATCCTGTATATTTGTATTTTCTTAAATGTGCTTCTTATATCATTTGAATCCTACTTACCAGTTTTTTTATAAACGCGATGGAAATATATATAAAAAACCAAGTTAAGCAAATGGTAACCAACCCCAAAAGGCTAAGTGTGATATAAAACTAATGATTACCATCAAAATGTTGTATTCTACAACAGACAAACTCCCACTCTTTACATGAGAGTGGTTTGTTGGAACGGTAAATTGACAAGGTGCGCGCGCAGCATCGTAAAGTCCATTGGTATACTTGACCCCTCTATTTGGGGGTTTGAACCCACGCTCTTCTACTCAAAGTTTATTACCTTGTCGCCAACATGAGCACGGGTCCACGCCTCATACAGCCCCATTGGGGGCAATGATCCCCTGGTTGGCGGAATCTTCGTTACTAACCGCCCAAACGGGAGCCTACATTGTTAGCTTTACTGGTGTCAAGACTACACTGGGTGGCGGGCTAATCGCCCGACAGCTTTGTCAATTCTACAGAGCTTTGCCATTTCGGGTGTTACTCAGGCGCCGGGATTCAAACTGGTAAAGTATCTTAGAGAGTGGTTTCAGAAACGATTCAGGGGAATGACAACTAGGTCTTTTCATGGCTGTCCTCTCGATATACATTAGTGTTTTAATCCCAATAAAATATTTACCGACTATACTAACAAACGCGAAAGGTCATTACAAACAACATTAAGTGTATCTACTTTTATTCCCCATCATTAAATCTAACTTATGTTGACAAAATATGGGAATACATACATTTATATTATTCTCCACACATACGTGACATCTGGTAATATCGTAGTTAAATATATTTTATTATGATTACTATGCCAACCTTGTGTTTATCATGAACTGCAAAGTACTGTAGGCGTTATATATATAAATATAAGCGTATAGCCTGAACAGGTAGTAAGACTTGCTTGACGTGCTTGATTCTAACTAGACATACATACACACAAATTCCTAAAGTGGGTAATGTGAATGTTTAATGGCATCTCTTGTGAAATATTTACGATTAAGTAGTAGCCATTATGATCTAATACAATATTCGGAGCCTATCAAATTTTTTTGGGATATTTACTGAACAATCAAGTGTTTTACTGAATGGTGATTAGTCGAAATAACTAATTATATGTTGATCCAACTTGAATTCGAACAAGAGTTTCTTGGATATGGTCGATCAGTGTTTGAAGCTTACATTCTTTACGTTTTACGCCATTGACTATATAAAACAATTTTGAATCAGTTGAGACTTTATCACATCGCACAGATTCTGTTTATCTCTTCGGAAAAGGTGATATTGGATTCCGTTTCGAATCCTAGTCAGGTCGATAATATTTGTGCACACTATAATTCGAGTGGAATATTAGTAAGTTTAGTCAATAATATAGCTCTCAGTTTATCATGTTCTTTGAAAAATTAGTTATTTGTATTTAAGAATAGCTGTCAATCCCAAAACTGCCATTGGTGTCGTAAACACTGTGAACAGTGCGAGATAAAATAAATATGTAGAAAATCCGAGACAATTGAGAAGGTATTGCTTGCTGAAAAAAAGAAAGGATTAATGGAATAGGATTAAATTTGAAAGCCAATAATCCTCTCGCACTCTGGAGGCCGCCTGAGATGCGATATAGACGTCGAGAAATACCACGTTATTTAATAAGTTGTTTATTAATTTAACGTATGTCTACACCTCAAATGAATATGTAAGGTATCAATTTGTATTTATAGGAGAAATACCTTACATTTAAATTTTATAGTAAAAAAAGAGCTCCTTATCTAGGGCGTTTCAACAGAAATATCTCAGTTCTGAGATCAAAGCAAATGGTAATAAACATAGATCCAGCCCTCTTAGAACAAATAAAGTAATGGTTAATATGCTCACAACTAATTGTTTTAGAAGTTTCAGGCCCCCACAGTCAAGAGGATCTATTACCTCGGGTGGGATAGGGATGGGGTGTTGATGGTTCACCTATTTTTTCAACCAAGATACCTCGTTCGATGTTATATGTTTTTTGCTGTAAACGTGCTCACCAAAAAACAGGGTCTACCCCAACTATAGGAGACTATAAGAAGTTCTGCGTGGCGCGCTAAGCCTCGGCAAGTGTTTTCACTCAGGTCGGTAAGAGCAATCATAGACCAAAACAACAGCCCCAGCCTCTCAATAGTTGCCTGTTCGGGATCTCGATACATTACGTACGCAAACAAACCACCAATCAGAATACACCTACCAAGGAGAGAACATGGTAAGAGGGGGAGGAGGTGTCCTTGATTGGGCACGCTCGTTATGCCTCCAGTCCGGGTTGTGGGGGTGAGGAATGTATTCCTCAGAGGGGATGCACTCCCCCCTCCCTACTTTTTAAAGCTTAGACGCGGAAATCAGGGGGGTAAATGGAATTGCACTGCGAACAAACCCGCTCGCGCGGTGAGAGAAAACCAACAAGCTCTTGTTGTTTGCAGGAAAGATTTAATTCTGTGCTTTACAAGGGCAATGTTAATGGATGTAGCGTGTAAAACAAGCATCCCGGTTAAATTATCTGGGCAGCGGATTGAGCCAATGTAAGCTAGAGCTAATATAACCACTGGCTTTGGTGCAGACTAGTATTATTACTATTATTACTAATCGCACTTTTTAATGGCAATATTGGCTATCAGACAAAACTAATGAGATGGGACGTATAGTTGAAAGTTTATCACAACTGAATAGGAAAGATAGAACCTAATGCGGAACTTTACAACTTTACTCATAGTTTTCAGAAAGTCTGGGGTGCCCTCCAGAGTTCTGGGCCACCACATTCCCGTCGGTACAATATTTAATTTTGTCTAATTAATATACCACTCAAACTCTTTATTTTGCACTGTAGAGGAAAGTTTAGATAAAACTACCCGACTAAATTATGGCCAATAGTTAACTATTTTGTATTTTAACCATAATATTTTTGTAAACCTAATCATTTATGTTATAAGCAATGAAGATCTTATGCTTTTAATAACTACAACGTAGCATTACTCTGGTTAACGAAAATATGTAGATATTGTGAATCTTTGTAAAAAAAAAAGGCCTTGCTAAAAAAACACTAAAATTCAAGTTTAAAATGCATATTTTCTACAGTTTCTCCTATCAATAGTTATATAATTATAGTGTGCATTTACTTAAATAAGTGACATTTTTATCAATTGAACATTCCTCCCTCCTCACAAACTATTACAAACGTTCCCATAACTCGCAAGTTGTCGGCAGGGTTGTCATAAGATCGGTTCTGGTGATTCAACTAAACTAGGCTCCGCTTCAATCAAGCTTATCCAATTTTAATCAAAATTGAAAAAAATAGTAGATTCAGAAAAAGTTTATTTAATTTAAAACCCGTTAAATCGCGAAATAAGGGGACTTTTGTTTTTTCCTTGGGTAAGAGCCTATTATTAAGTTGTAGCTTATGTACATTTTTTCATGTCAAATAAAGTTAGCAGAATATATTTTCTACATATAACAAGGTGGATACATTTGTAAGTTTTGAAATTCTTATCTTTTTTCAGGTATATCAAAATCAAATTATCTATTTTTCCATTATTTTATATGTGAAGCTATTATTATAATAATTAAGTTTTTTTTGCAGTTTTTAATTTAATTGGGATTCAAGGTTTTTAAAATCGTTGTATATAGCTTGCATTTCGTTAACCCTGAACGCTAGAAATCTTACTTTGCATTATTACACTTTGGTACAGCATACAATATAAGGTCATAAAGTAATATGCCTAGGTTGGACTGCTATCTTTCAGGGTAGACGGTGTTTACAATAGACCTACAATAACTGCTGATCTTAATAAATTAGTTAAATTCTCACATAGTTTGATTACAAACAGTGAAAATATAACTAAAACAAGATTCTAATAGGTAATAATACACTAATAATTATATTCGGTCAACTCTGGTTATAATAAATTTCTACGGACTGAGATATTTTGTTCACTTTGTCCGAAGTTCACTAAAACAGATTTTTTTTTAAATCTGAAAGTAGTGGGTCAGTGATAAACAAAATAAGAGTTCAAATACAATTGTTCTTTATTTAAATCTATTAATTAATCCTTAAAAAAAATTGTTTATATGCTGTTGTTTACTGTGTACTGTTTTATTTAATATTTTTTCCAGATCCTTCTATAGAGTTTGTGCTGTTTCCACACTATCCATGAATTCAAAAAACTAAACTGAGTATAAAAGTAATTTTGTGAGTTTCATATACTCTTTCAAAAGAAAGGGATTAGTGAAAACATTTACTAAATGGCCACCGACTGTTATTCACAGTCTTGTAACTCTACAACTCAGAAGACTGTCTTCCTTTACTTGCCGCAGACAAAGGTATTAAAACTTATGCCGGGTCAATGAATACAGTGACTGTTTAAGCTCAAGCCTCCCCTCTCCCCCTCCACATTCCTTAACTAAAAATCAATGAAAATAATAATCAATTAAACCTTTAATAAATATTAAAAAAATCTACATAATTAATAATAATAATAATAATAATACACGTCTTGCCAGAGGTGAAGGAAGGGCTTGCCTATCAGATAAATATGTGTCGAGACCGAGGATTGAACCCAGGACCCCCATAACAGAAGTCTGACACCTTACCCCTAGACCACCAGATCACCTATTTGGAAAATGGCATTAACAATTTTACTTAGGTAAATCTTGGTAATGCTTGACATGAATATGAAAAATAATTCTATATACTTGTTTTTTGGGAGAAATTTCTGTTACGGGTAGTTTATCCATAATAGATTATCTTAATATTTAAAAAAATGGCTTTAGCGATTTGGTTCAAAATGGGTAGATAAAAAGTTGCTTGTATTGTAAATAGTTGTAGAAATGTATTTTTCTAAAAAAATAAATAATAGTAATCACTAGTGACAGTTTTTGTGTGTAAAATTTGATATAATAAAATAGCTTCAACGATTTGGTTCAAAATTGGTATGGAATGGTTATTTTACATTATAAATAGTCTAATAATGTATCTTTAAGTATCTAAAATAAATTAGGCCTAATTTAAGGGGTGCAGGGTGCATACTTACGAACAATTATAGAAAATTAGTTTTTTAAATTTATCTTATAAATTAAATTTAAAATGGGATTTTGGAAATAGTTTTTCATGATAAATAAGAATTCTTACTATTTTTACAAATAGCAAACAGTTAATTTCACTTTATTTTTGAAAATTTGAACTTTGTTAGATAAATTTGAACAATTTTGTTTAAAATTCATATATAATGATGTATTAATGTGGTTAACAAGATGATGTGTTCGTTTTTATGAGGAAAACTTACTTAAGGCTAGTAACTAAAAGTCTATTTTGAAATTTACTTTCGAAGCCATAATAAACAAGATGAAAAGTTTGTGCGATTGTCTCATACCATTTATTTAATTTGTCTGAAATCTTCCGTTTTCCAGGTGAGCATCAACATGTATAGTAGATACAAATGTCTTGATAATTATAAAAATATATATTGTTATAATATATATATATATATCATTAAAATAAATATAGTAGAAAAATAATATTATTATTTTATTAATAATATACTAATAATTTAATTAGTTAGAGAATAATTAAAGAATATCGTTGTATTTATTAAGCTATATATAATTTTATGAAAAATAATCAAAAATTTTCAGTGCGATAGTTCAAACTATTGAGATTATAGTTAGTATCTATGTTTTTATTATTATTATTACAAAATCACCACGTCTTCAAGCTGTATGCACATGTTCTCGTTGAGTAACCATATTTCCTATGCTTTTTATACTTTATTAATTATTCTTCTACATTCATTTCATCAAAGGTCATTAATTACCAACATGTAATATGGTGTGTGGGGGGGAGGGGCAAGGGGGAGGGTTGGAGGGCAGGCGTGACCCCACAAAGGTAAGTGGAACCCGGCCAAGCTTAGCTTAGTGATGACCCTGAACTTACCTGTATCTTTCATAAAATAACTTTTAATTTAACCGGTTAATAATAACTCCAATAATAAACAATAATGTGTTTTTGTACAGCTAGACACCCGCCTCCGTGGCGTAGTTGGCTAACGCGCTTGTCGTGTTGAGCTCTACTGCTGAGGACGGGGAGATCGAGGTTCGAATCTCGGTCGGGTGAACTGGGGGTGGTTTTTCCTAAATGGTTTTCCACTCTCCCTCCACGCAAATGCGGGTTCACTTCCTCTAATTCAACCTTCCCAATTCTTAATCCATTAGCGTAATTAGTACTTAAAGCGTATAACCCGAACGGGTAGTAAGACGCGGTGCTAAATATTATTATTATTATTGTACAGCTAGCCAAGTCAAATCAGTATTTTATATCCCCTTTTAACACACACACACACACACACACGCACGCACGCACGCGCACGCGCACACACACACACACACACACACACACAAAGTACTGTACATGAGCGAATACTATTTGAATGACCGCCTTCTATGTTGGTAGCCTGATCACAATACCAAATTTTATCTAATATTTAATTTTCAGATTCAATTAGTTATTTTTACTGTGACTGCACGCTTTGATGTAGTGATTTTAATTACAACATATGAATCTATAACATTTTTCAAGGTTTATTTTTTATCAAATTAATTGTAATGTTTACTTTAAACATTTATTTTTTAAATGTGAGTGTTCTTCACATATAGTCTATAAAAATAGTGAATAACAATATATAGTAATAATACGCAATACATTATAAAATAATAGAAATGTGAATACACGTTATTAGAGGACAAATGAGCTAAGTATTCCGGGTTCGATCCCCTATATGGCCGAAAAATATATAAATGGTGAAATGTGGGTTTACCCTTTCACAGTGATAAATTAACGGCCGGGTACTGGATGTTGTGCCTGTCCTAGTCTTAAAGTTGGATTGTAAGGCATGTGAAGCAATGACAGCTGGCATTGTAAAACATATGGCTTGAATGTAAAACTGACCTAGGAGGTCACAGGCTGGAAACAGTAATGGATGTAAAGTAAACTACCTGCAAACGCGGGTATAATTCCTCTAAATTCAACCTCCTTCATCCTTAACACATTAGCTTAATTAGTTCATATGCGTATGACCCGAAACGATAGTAAGACAAGGTAGAAAAAACTTACCGTAAAATAAACTTTTATATAAAATGAACGATATAATTTGTTTTAAATACGCCAATCTAATCAGCACTCACGATCTGCCAACGTCCCTCGCAGAGAGACAGATGTAGTCATCGTTTGCAGTATATCGCCGTGGCTACTAACGATCAACTCGCAACAAAATCATAAACAAAAAATCCCATTTAATAGCGGTGTAATTAATCTCTACCTCCCGTTAACCAGCTGTAAAAGTTATAGCACGCGCGGCTCGTGTGAGGGGGTTTTTCACTGCAGGTGTTTCAAAGGGTGTGGATGGTAGGGGGTGTTTATTAATGTTCTGGTCACTCGCCGGGTTTTAATAATACAGAGGGGCGTTAAGGGAGCGAAAGCCTGATGGTCGCTGCTGATGCGAACGATCGTAGGGTTGGGGGGAGGTTACAGCTTGGCGCCGTATGGGCTCCCTTCGCCCCGATAACCCCAAAATTCTCTCGAGGCTTCGTAAATACATCAGGCTGTTTGTGTTAGAGAGGGCCCTCAAGGTAAAACAAGATAACTCCACACAGCGTAACACGGGAAACTGGCTAATTTACGCTACCGTGAACCAATATTGACAGCCCCGTGCTACGCCAATATGGGACAAAGAGCTTCATTACACACCATTTAGTGGAAGAAGATTCGTATAAAATACGCGCGGTAGCGAAACACAGAAATAAACATGTATACTTGATATTAAATATATTCTAATTTTATTCAGCACAATACTAAGGGAAAAGCCCCCGATACCTTAGCTCAGTCGGTAGCGTGTCTGTCTACTGAACTAAGGGTCCCGGGTTCTATTCCCGGCATGGTTGAAAATGTATCATTGGTGAAATGTTGGTTTACCCTTTCACAGTAACTAATTAACGGTTGGGGACTGGTTGTTGTGCCTGTCCTAGTCTTAAGTTACATTATAAGGCACATGAAGTTACGACAGGCCTAGTAAGCAGGTAGTGGAAAATATAGCGTGTGAATAAAACATTGACCCAGGTCATACGTTGGAAACAATCATGGATTTAAACTAAACTGAGGATATAACCACATCATATATCTTATGGTGTGTCGCTTCATTCTCGCATTAGTCTGGATTGCTGGTGACGGGTAGTTCAGGGTTCAAATCCTGATCAGAGGTACTGAGGGTGGTTTTCCCTGAATGATTTCCCATTTTCCCTCCACCCTAATACAGGTAAATTTACTATAAATTACATCTCACCCTTACCCTATTAATGCAAATATGCAGACAGGTGGATAGGTGTAATTCACTAAAAGTAATTAATCCTGAATTTTTTTATAATGTCTAATACATATTTTATTATGATTTCCCCAAACCCTCTTCAAGCAAATACGGGCGCATTTAACTAAAAATTACTTTAATCAGACTATGTTTTTTAATTAGTATAGTTTTCAAATATCTTTAGCATCAATAAAATGCATATTGTTAAAAAAAAATTTATTATAACGACTAACGATATATGTTTGAACTAAAATCTTTAATATCAAGTTGCTACAAGGGAATTAGTTGTCAAAGTAAATTTAATTTGATTCTAAACAATAATATATGGCAAGTACAAAGTGGTAAAATATGTTTAATATTAGAAACATTCTTTTAAACACAATACGAGTATACAATATTTAAAAAGGAACTTTAATTTTTCAGCTTAATAATGTTATAGTTACAAACATTCATACACATATGATTCCAATATTGAACATGTATACCTAAGAACAATAATAAGTATTATATTCAAAATTTTTAGATTTTTTTTTTAAGAAAAATCCCAAGGTATCGTTTACACAGTAAATATATTTACATCCCAACCTCACGAAGGAAAACACACGTCTTGCTTCATTTCCTTCCATCCCCTAACCATTTCCCGGTCACTAAAAGATGTTAGCAACCTCAAAATTTCCCAAACCGGGGTTTTCTAGAGAGCCCTCATCCCGCCCATAGTTGATTCTCGATCCAAACCACTCACCCGGAACGTAAAGTTGCCCCGCGACGGTTCAAGTAAAACGCCCGCCAAATGAGATTGAAAGCAGATTACGTGAGTACGAGGAATATAAGGTTCGTCTTACCAACTACGAGTTGTAAGCCTGATCCCCATTGGCCCGTTCTCTTTGTGGGGGAGGGTTGGGTGAAAGGAGGGCTATTTTTTTATTCTTCTTCTTCCCGTTTCCTCGTGAAATTTACAAGATCTCCCTGGAGGGCCACAGCCTTCTAAATGGAATGACTCCAGTTACTTGGGTTTCAAGTAGCGCAGTCAGTAATCCCGAGCAAATGAAAAGCACCTCAAGAAGAGACTTGCGTACACAGAAACTCGGGTCCTGTTTTCATCTCTCTCTCTCTCTCTTTCTCTATCTTTCAATCCCGGTCTCTACCTTCCTACTACTACCTTTATTTTTATTTTACAAAAGAAATCGCATTCACGAGCGTTTTGAGAGAGGTGTATGTTTGGCCTGAAAATAATAAACTGACGTGCGATACATAGCAGGATTCTGATAGTAAAAAAGAGTATCGCCTACAAAAGTTACTAGCCCTACTTTTATATATTCATACATCAAGTAATGGGAACTGTAGCAGTGGCGTAAATATAGGGTGGCGTAGGTGGCAAAATGACACAGACCCGCAACCGAAATGGGGCCCACCACGTAGGCCCCCCATAAAAAAATTAATTTGATGAGAGATGAAAGTGTTTTTGTTTCATAACAATCTTATTAATCGATACAAAAAATAACTCCTTGTTCACATTAGTTTGCATAATTTCATGCTCTACTAAAAAGCTCTGTACATATTTTTCTGTAAAATCAATATTTAACAAGATAAAAAAAACACAAGGAAGAAATTATTGGCAATTTCGCAGAGATCAAAGCAGAAAGAAAAGAGTTTTAAGTGTCGATGTTTGTTTAGCCTCGGTTTTGATATCATAGACATACAAATCACAGTTCCTTAGGGTGTTCATAATACATGCCTTCTGTATTAAAATAATATGGTTTAATGAATGGAGACGAGTGTAAGGAATAAATAAAAATATCAAGTAGAAATATCATTATTTAAATTGGTTGAACAAAATAAAATAAACTGAACCAAACCTATCTACACTTTTAATCCACAACTAAATTTAAAAAATACAAACTTAATAAATACGATACATAATGAGCTAAACAAGATTGACCGAAACAAATGAAGGTGTCTTCATCTTAGAGAATGAGTTTACAATCACATGCAGATTTTATTGGTTTAAATTTATCAATCACAGCTTTTTAATAAAATGACGAATCCTAATATTATTCAATTTATTGAATCATGAGTGAGTCGAGACAATGATGGGTAATTGTATTTCTTAGTCTGTTATTTACATGCTCTGAAAGAACGCTGGCTAGGCCTATAAAGTTATAACTAATTACATCTCATCGATTGTATCCACCGATGAGCCTGTGAAAGATGGTTCTAGCACGGAAACAAAAGAGGTGAAGATTAGTAGAGGCGAGTGAAGAAAATGTCCCGAAAGTGAAAGAGGTGTTGGAGGTTGTTGGAACTGTTCTAGCACGGCAACAAAAGAGGTGATGATTAGTAGAGGCGAGTGAAGAAAATGTACCGAAAGTGAAAGAGGTGTTGGAGGTTGTTAGAACTGTTCTAGGACGGAAACAAAAGAGGTGAAGCTTAGTAGAGGCGAGTAAAGAAAATGTCCCGTAAGTGAAAGAGGTGTTGGAGGTTGTTGAAACTGTTCTAGCACGGCAACAAAAGAGATGAAGATTAGTAGAGGCGAGTAAAGAAAATGTCCCGAAAGTGAAAGGGGTGTTGGAACTGTTCTAGGAAGGTTTAATGAAGCCACGCACAATGTGGAATTGAGTGTGGAAAATGCACAGACTCAAAATAATGATATATATATATATATTTTCTATTATAAAACTACACGCAACACAAATATCCAGCTAGTTACATTTTAATTAATATATTTCAATCAAATTAATTATGTTTGTGATATTTTATTTAGTTTGTCACTCACTACCCCTTTCACTTAAGGTTTAGGAAAAATACATTTCGGTTTTAGTGAAATTCTGACATAATGAACCAAATATTTGAGTTCTTAATGATTAATTATAAGTGGAGTTGACTAAGTAGTGATATATTGACACTTTAGACACCGTAATCACCAGTGTGGGTGATTCCAAAACCAAGAAACTTAGAACACGGAAACTTGATATGACCCTACGTTCTTAGGATGACCTTAGTTTTTGTAATTACACATATTGTGAGCTTGAAGTATCAAACTGCGTGATTTTTGGTGTGGGTGGATGCCAAATTAAGGTCCATTTAAATCTTAAACTTGTTATAATTACTTAAAGAAACCCACGGATGTCACCTTGTGCGCTTATTTATATAAATAGCAGGTCTTATGCCCTTGACTGCGTGACCATCTGTATGGGTGAACAAAAAACTGAAACTTTTCATTAAGGTAAAATTAAGGGTGGAAAATTTGAACCTTTTTAAAAAAAACTTCTTTCTATATTAGAATCCCGGAGACTTTAATCCAGTGATAATCTGCTTGAGATGTTTAAAAGGTGTAGGCCTACAGCATAGTTTACCATCCAATGTCCTTTGAATGTAGTAGCAATTCATTTAGTATTGAGATTTTTCTCCAAGAATTAATGTCAGTCTCTAATACAATTAAAAGAAAAAAAAAGGCCACTAACTTTATCCGGGTTGTGCAGGGCACTTGTAGCATGTTTAATAACGCTAAAGTTTTATCTATTACCAGATCAAGCATATTGTGGTTTGCATCAAATGTTTTAATAAAATTATCAAACTGGTTTGTATTCAAAGTTGTATTAACTCACGTATTGGGTTAGTTATTTTTTTGCCAACTTTTTAATGAGATTTTTATGTAGATTGAGTTGCTAAACATAGCCATGTTTTTATACACCCAGCGCTGTGTTTTTATACATCCATTTCTGTGTGCACAAAGCAACTATTTGAAAAGCATTAAGTAAATGTGTTTGAATAAACGATCTTTTTGTTGACTATGACTATTCAATAATTCTAAAGGAACTAATGTTACTGGTTAATGCTACTAATGTCACTGGTATTAATAAATGGTGGAAGTGAAGGTTTGTTAAGGTGAATATTTTGGCCTTTTTCATTATTTTTTTTGCTAAAATAAATACTATATTTCTTCAGTAGATTTGTTTAATTTGATTTTATTAATTTAGTAATTTTCACAGTAATTTTATATTTGTCATAAGCATAGATAAATTTTAATGGAGGTTTTTTCCTTTCTTTAAAATGTTTCTGTTTAAATACCTCTATACCCATGAAAAATACTGTATAAAGGCCTGTTGAGATTAATATGTGTATAAAATTAAACTAAGCGTACCTACTGCAGCAGTATTTTAATTGTTTTGGCTGAAAAGGTATTTTTGCTGGAAATCTGTAAAAATAGGTACTTTATATCCCGCTATATTCTGTACCCCCGCAATACAGATCAGCCTAGTCATTGTAAAGCAGGGATCGGCCATCTTTTTGGTCATCAATCGACTTACAAACCAATCAAAGGTCCACTATCATATCATTTCACTATAATATGCCTAATTTGATTTTTTATTTCGTTTATAAATATTAAATTTGCTACTTAAAATAAGCTTTCCTCAAATACTTATGTGTATACACTTCAAGAAAAAATCTATACTTATACTTATATAATATTATAAAGAGGAAAGATTTGTTTTTTTGTTTGTAATGGATAAACTCAAAAACTACTGGACCGATTTTAAAAATTCTTTCACCA
>CABFVZ010001926.1:107070-152433 GCA_902151445.1 Timema monikensis | reverse complement strand
TATAATTAACCATTTAATAGTAATAAAGATAATTAAATTAGGCCTAGACGAATGGGAAGTGAAAAATGTATGTATCAGTTTAGTACTTGAGTAGCTTGAGCCTATTAATATATAAACAAAGACAAACTAATGTAAATTTAAACAAGAAATGGTGGAGAACTAAGGGCCTAAAACCCTGACCACTTTACAATGTTTTTAATTAACTATACATTAAATATATTGTCACTTAGAATATAACCCAACTTAATGTAACTTATCCATAATGTATTTATAGTTTTAATAACATTAAACATTATAAATATATGAAGAATAAGTTACTTTAGGTTAAATACTTTGTTATATATTATTAAATATTTTGTTCTAAAATTAATAAATAGAATATACACCCAATTAGTGACAACATATTTAATTAAAAAATTGTTATCTAAAAACGACAGATCGCGTACCAGAGCTTGGTGCGTGAAGTGCGGGTTCTAAAATAAATAGTAGCATAGTAGGTCGTGAGCATTACTTTATATTTTATTTGTAAGTTTGGTCATAAAGCCTTTATTATGTACAAAGGTATTACATAATTGATTTCTCAGCACACAGCTGGGTCACAGGTTGTACATGCCTGGTCTAAGGCGTCTAGCTCGCAGTAGACTGGTCTGCCGTTAATGGGGAGACAGGGATTCTAAACCCAGTCTGACCTGTGGGTTGTTTTTTCATGATCAGTTCTTCAATCTCCCTCCATGCAAATGCTGGTGTAACTTACTTCCTTTAAATTCAACACTTCTCACTACCCGCCTCGGTGGCGTAGTTGGCTAACGCACTTGTTTCGTGTTGAGCTAGACTGCCGAGGACAGGGAGATCGAGATTCTAATCTCGGTCGGATGAACTGAGGGTTCATAAATGGTTTTCCACTCTCCTTCCCCGCAAATGCGGGCTCACTTCCTCTAAATTCAACCTTTCGAATTCCTAACCCATTAGTGTAATTATTACTTACGCGTATAATACTAACGGTGCCAAACTAAACACAATTTCTCATTCCTAACATGTTAGCAACCATAGTTCATTAAAACTAGCACAACAGGTAATGAAATATGATGAAATAATACAATTTAGTAGTTTTTAAGGCAATAATGTCCTAAACTTGCGAAATTTAAACCCTCCCAGAAATTAAACTCTCCCTACACCTATGAATCTATCTAAACTAAATTTATTGATATAGAAATTAACTAGCTAGGAGATAAGTTCCCTATCACCACCCTTTAACTCATGTCCACAGTTCTATACCAGACAGTTTTATAATGAAAATTAAGTTGTATTAAATGCAAACAATTTAAGTGGAAAATTCATCTTTCTAGCTCTGCAAATTCTAAAATTCGCGAAGGTAGGAAAATATATATTAAAATCACCCCCTCATCTAAGTGTAAGGACTCATTCCCTCCTACCACCAATCATAATGATTCGTTGGTGTATATATACTAGTTTAAGTAGAATAGAACATAATGTTTTTTTAACTTCAACTGGCACTACTAATAATTTTTCCAGGGGCCTGGTACTCAATATAAGGCCCGGGTCTCCAAACCAAATAAAAATAACATCGATAAAATAGCTTACAAAATTTAAGTAAATTTTGAACTGCTAAGTGGGGATAAATCCTCAAAAACTGCTCCTTTGTTCAAACAAACAAAATTATACATGGGACGGACAAATCAACGTTATTTGCACTTGTTTAGAAAAAATTAAACTGCTATTGACGGTAAAACATTAATGAATTAAACTATTTCAGTATAATGACTGATATTTATGTGTCAAACTAGCCCTTTGCAAATATATTCTGTTATAATTAACTTTTCATTTGTGGGATTTGAGTCTCACGGTTAGTATGCAACACCACGCCACTAGATAGCAGCACTCTAAGTTCTTTGCACTTGCACCTGTGTTATTACTATAGGACTGTCCGGTATTAGTTTCATAAGGTATTTGCTAACATTTAAGGGACTGAAAGGATATATTACAAAGATAATCTATCCTGAACATCCTTCCACCTTGCAACTATGAAAATATTTATTTCCGTTGCAACACTTAAATATAGCAAATGTCTAGTCCTACCATTTTATAAACCTTTCCTGAAATGTCACAAGAGTTCTGATACTTATATAAACGGTTTATTCATAAGTTTAGTCTTGACGGTATCTTGATCTCGCGCTCCCTTTTAGGTATTTTGACCCCTTCCTGTGGTAGTCCAGATTCTGGCGTCGGGATAATCTCAGTACCTAGCTGTTGCCATTCCACCAGAGTCGTAGACACCTCTAGAGGTAAAGGCGATGGAATTATTCTTACTCGTTCTGATTCGTTCTCCATCAGCTGTTTTCAGCTTGGCTACCCTAGCGACCCCATCTGCTACAAAATACACCTTCAAGATGAGACCAAGTGGCCAGGTAATACGTTTTGTGGAATCATATCAAATCAATATCACATCTCCCACCTTGACGCTGCTGATCTTGCTTTGCCCATGATGAACGAGTTGAGCTAGGTACTCGCTCCTGAACCCTTGGCTTAGATCTTCACGCAGTTTTGTAGGTACCTGCTTCTCTTGCCAAGCTCAATCTTGTCTACCGCATACAGATATTGCTGGAAACTACTTGTAGGGAAGTTTATAGTGTCAAAGGCTTAAGTTCATCCAAATTATCAGTAAATATTGGACTCAGTATCATATAGGATTGAATATAACTCTTCATAGTACATTGATGCTCGTCCCAAAGTCCGTCTTAACAATTCCTTTATAGTCCTGACTAGCTTCTCCCACCATCCTTCCCACCATCCTCCCCCACACCCTCCCCACCCTCCCCACCAAAACGCTGTAGGAGGTTTGAACTTTTATATGACTCTTCTGATATTTGAGTAAGCTATAATTGCTTGCCAATCTAATCTCTGTAAGGCACTGTTGAGTCCCAAAAAATGGGTCTCATTATCATTATATAATACAGAAATCCTCCCTCTTCACGCAATAAATCTTCTCAGTGCCTCTGTAGAGAGGGACTGTACAAGTTCCAAATGTATGGCACGGCATACCACGCATGTGAAGCGCACAATACAAGCCTTTTCACCTGGCTTAAGATACAATAGCCCAGCATAATCCACAGCTGAAACTTAAAATATTGCTGTGAGCCCTATTTTGTACTTGGGCAATGGCGCAGATTCTGTCTCTGCATAACTCAGTTTATATCTGTTGCACTTAATGCATTTTTGGATAAATTGTTTCACTGCTTTTATGATTTCTAGTATCCAATACTTCTCCCTATTTCTTGCCAGTAAAGTCTTCAAACCTGCTTGGATCGAATGCAGATGTTCCTCCGATATTGATATAACCACTGCTTCATGATCGAATCACAACAGAATGTTTTTTTGTTTTTTTAATTATTCACTTTATTCACTTATTCACTAAGTATAAGCCTCGTTTTCAGTCTTAAAACTTCTGAATCGTCCTTGAAGATCTTGATACCCTTGTCAAACTTCCACTTCTCATCTTCAAAACTTTCCGTTTGGATTACTTTCAACAACCTGATCTCCACATTTTGTGTTTCCTCTCCTGTGAATTCCCTTTTTTTTTACTTTTTTTCTTAAAGACTGTTATAGAACCTGAGTATCCACCCAATCATTCGTACCATTTTGATGTAGCTAGAAAAATATAGAAGATGAAGTTCAAACCCCGATGAGCTGCTAGCTACACTTTAGACAGCAGTTTTGCGTTTCTCAATGTTGACCTCTTCTTCAAGATTCAGGAGCAATAAGATTGAAAAAAATCCATTGTTCTGAGGGTTCCTTCAACCTCTGGGAACCTTCACACCATTTAGTCTCAGCCAGTGTCTTCGGACTGCAGCGCCTTGAAGGAAGATCCGCTGGGTTCATAGAACCTGAAAGATGATGCCAATTGCTGTAGTAGAATATTTATAAACAGCTATTACTAACAAATGTGTTCCAATTGTTCTTTCGATTTATCCAGGATAATACTAAAGATTAATCACCCCAACAGAATATATTGCACTGCTGTAGCTCCAATGATTCCTTAATCTGCATTGTAATCCTAGTAACAATGACTGCTACAAGCGTGAAATAGTAGCCTGTTTCAAAGGTGCGATCCTAGCCTTAGCCTGTACCAGCTGGGCTGAAACGTCCGTTCTGTTTCTTTCCCTCAAGAACACATTAGCTGCGTATAGGGGGCTTGCTTGCATCGCAGAAGATGCGGAGAGTGAGATCACCAGGGGCGGCTCGTCCCTAAGGCGCGAAGGCGCGCGCCCCCCATCCCCACGAATCCTCAGTTCCTTTTAAAGTTATTATTCGCACTCTCACGACAATTTTATCTTGGCATGCAGTCAGGCGCGCGACGGGAGGGGAGGGAAGGTTTGGTTTCACAATATCAGGCGCTGACCGCCACGCGCCCGACATAGTGAGACCAAACCTTCCCTCCCCTTGACCCATTGTCCTTCTCCTGCTATAGCTAGCTAGCTAGCATTGTTTATTATTCTTTTGAAGGCGCACTCCCTAAGGTTGAAAGATTGTGAAATGTGTATAGCGTGAACCAGCAATAATTGTTGTCAGTTATCCTGCGTGCTCCTGCATCTTGAGGAAGTGTGTGGCGTGTGTGTTTATAATAATATTACGTAGGGTTATTTTAGGATAATGTTTATTTGAGTTATATGTTTTAATATTTTTTGTAACTAGGCTTAATATGAATAGTTCAATTCAGGCACTTAAGACAACGAATATTGCAAGATCAACTCTTGATCAAAAAAGAAAATTGAAATCATTAGGTAGGCCATGTCCTGAATTTTGTATGGAACAAAGTGAAAAAAAGAAAAATGAAAATCGATTTTTTGAAAGACAGCTCAAGTCCAAAGATACATACAAAAAAAATTGCTGGATTTGCGGCTGTGATGTGGACAAATCTTTGTACTGTTTCCCGTGTATTTTGTTTTCTCCCAGAAAGAGTGGTGAATGCTTGTGGATAGTAAAGGGCGTCAATGATATAAAATATTTAACAGAAAAAATTAAGAAACATGAAGTATCTGTGAATCACATGAATAGTGTCGTTGATCTTTCTTTGCTAGGAAAAGTAAACATATCGTCTAGTCTAGACTCACAATACAGAGTAAACGTTAAAAAACACAATACTCACGTTGACAAAAATAGGCACATATTAAAAAGGTTGATTTCATGTGTTAAATTCTGTCGTGTTTTTGAATTACCTCTCAGAGGTCATGACGAATCAACATCATCTACAAAGCCTGGTGTCTACAGAGGTTTAACTAATTATACTGCTCAGCTGGATTTTGCAATGAAAGACCATTTAGAATCAGCCACTGTATTCAAAGGAACATCGAAAATAATACAAAATGACATACTGGACTGCATGCTCAATGTCTGTAGGGAGGAAATAGAAAAACAGATACGTGATTCTGAATTTGTAGCCATCGAATGTGATGAGACAACTGATGTAACAAACCATTGTCATATGGTATTAGTTTTTGGGTATGTGTTTGAGGGGTTGGCTTGTGAAAGGTTTTGGGAGTTTCTTATTCCTGAAGGAAGATGTGCAGGCACCTTAGCAAAATGCATAATGGACCACATCAAACTTCTTCTAGACACTTCAAAAGGAAGATTAATAGCACAGACATAAGATGGTGCTAATGTTATGAGTGGCTCTGTTGGGGGTCTACAGGCCAAGATTAGAGAAACATACCCATTTGCCTATTTTGTACATTGTTACGCTCATCAGCTAAATTTTATATTGGAAAAAGCAACCAGTGCAAACAGCAAAGTTCGAGTTTTTTCTCAAACCTTTCTGCCATTCCCACATTTTTTCGCACTCATCTCTACGATCTGACATTTTGTAGTAAGTAGTACAAGTCAGACTACCCAGAGTTGCTACAACAAGATCGAACTACAACATTCGAACTGTTAACGTTGTATACGAAAATAAAGATAAGTTGGAGGAATGCTTCGAAGTTCTTGAGGAAAAGTGCACAAACAAACTTACTGTTAACGAGGCGAGTAGCCACCGAAGACCTCTTCAGGACCCAAATTTCATGTTCTGACTAACTCTTTTCCACAAAATTTTACCTCACGTGGATATATTGTACCAACAACTACAAACCAGGAACAGGGACAGTGTAATATGGCAAAATGACATTTGCATTTTTGAAAATGAGATGCAGAAAGAAAGGGGGCAAGTGAACGAAATAGAGAAGAAAATAAATGAAGAGTTCCCTGAACAACCAAGAAAAAGGAAAAGTAATGTTGAATGTAGCACCAGAGTGGGGGATGCTAAAGAAGTGTGTGATGTCATTACAACTAATGTAAAAGACAGATTCGCTTTTACTGGTCATTTGGAGGCAGTTTCTTTGTTATGTAATGAGTCATTTCCCCAATTTTCTACTTTCTTTCCGGAATAAAAACTCACGCGAGTAATCCAACACTACCCTTTCTTAGAAAAAGAAAAACTCCTGTCTGAATTGGGACTTTTATACAGACGATAGGACTTTGACATTAAAAGAGCTATACAACTATTGAACTTCATGGAGAAAAATAACATTATTTCAGTTTTCAGTGAGGTGACGAAGCTTCTAAAAATTATCATAACAACCCCAATGACGTCTGCTGAATCTGAAAGTTGCTTTTCAACATTGAAAAGAATAAAGACTTTCCTGAGAAATACAACAACAAATGACAGACTTAATGCTCTAGCGATGGTAGCCATCAACAAGGAACTTATCACACAAATTAAGGACTTTGACGACAGAGTTATGGAAAAGTTCATTAACTTAAAAGAGAGGCGTATGGACTTCTTATATAAATAATTTCTTTGTTTATAGCGTTCTAAGTCATTTCTCGCAAGTGTAAATAATGTAAATATTGTGTATCCTACATATTAATGTTGTGATCTTGTGAGGACATTTATTTATTGAACATACATACCTATATATTTATGCACATTACACAGCTGCAGAGTTTCTACAACACATCCACGATCTTTGGGGTGAGTTTTTTATTTTTATTTTTGCATGTTGTTTGTGATATTCATTTTTGAGTTTAACTAAATGAATATTTAGCAAAACATATTCCGAAATTTATGTCTTCTTTTAAATATATTATTTAGAAATAATTTATGAACTAAACAGGCTGCGCCCTCCAGCTTCTAAAGCGACGAGCCGCCACTGGAGATCACCCATCTCGATAACACATGGTGCAGCACTCCATGGTATGCGACACTTAGCCAACTAATGTGCTGACTCCAACCAAGATCTGAATCTGCTTGCGATGTCATCTGAGCATTAGTTGTCCCAGTTATGTCCCCTTTTCCATGTTTCCTGCGGCATCAACTTTGGAAGGAGAGTAGAAGAACAAGTAAAGCCTATGAGATCAAAGACTCTGTGCGTTATAGATAACAAGTTTCTCTTAGCAACCGGACACGCTGTCATTGATACCGTGCTAACCTGACAAAGAAGTTAATCAGTAGAAATGTCCCATAGTAAGTTAATAACCCTAAAACTGGAACAACAGCTTCTTGCATCACATCTTCAGTTTTCTTATGTAGGCCTATAGGACTGCTGACAACATTAACTTACTAGCCTCTTTCACAAATTTGTCAAATTCTTCCATAACTGATACACTCGTGACACAGCTACATAAAATGATGTCACCAGTTTTCTTGTGGTATCACACATTTACGTAAGTGCTCTTTCCAAGGGGTGTATAATGGTTGCTCCCAGTAAGAATTTACTAGATGATAACCCAAACAACGTCACCAATTATTTTTTCTCATAATCCTTCCACCAAAGAAGCCTCAAGAAATCTCTAACTTTTTGAATCAGGATTATCTGCAGGGATGCCTTCTTGATATTGGCTAGCACACCGAGATAATGCTTCCTGTAGTGCATCATAAGCTTCGGTACCAGTTCCACGAGATTAGTGCCTTTCCCCAAACAACTATTCAACAAAACACCCATTTTATCCTTAAGCGTCAAAAACAGTTCTAATCTTGTTAGTAAGACTTGACTCTTTTATTACAGGTTTATAAGGTAAGTAATGTCTCCCGTTTTTGGGACTTATAGAAACTACTTCCACTATAACGTCCTTTAGTCACTCATCGAAAACTTTGTCATATGCTTCAAATTTTCCTATGCCTTTTAGTCTCTTGCATACTGTCATCAATTTCTTCTCGGCTAAATTAAAGTTATCCATAAACTGAGGATTCCCTTCTTTCCATGGCAAGTGTACCTCATTTCTTCCATCTTGTTTTTAATTCACAGTTTGTTTGAAGAATTGTAGAGTCTCTGCCTCTAATGATTCTCTGGTTTTGTCATCTGCTGGGTCCTTGATGCCAACGAATTCCTGTCGCCACATAGCTCATAAAGTGTAGGCTAGCCGCTGTGTTTCTGCTACCAAGACTCCTTTCCAGCCCAACTTTGTCTCCACCACTGTCAAATTGTCATTAAGGTTCACTTTAGTGTCTGTCAGGAGTTTCCTATTACATCTGCTCCATAAAAGATCTTTACTTCGGGAACATCATGCCCCACATCGGATAAAACAATGTTCTTACTTTGAAGGACTGGATAATATGGTTGAATCTCAAGGCAAGGCACGAAGTTGAAAATTCTTTCCTGATCCAACATATGAATGGTGCAGGAGTACTCGCCATCTAGACTCTTTAATGTCACATCGTATACACCATGCACCTGATGACGAGATTCTACCCCACCAAACAGCTGATGTAACAAATCCTGTTCACCAAACTCTTTCCAATCCAAGCTTCTTAACACTATCCCTTGTGATACATGATCCTTCTGATCCCAAATCTAATAACGCTTACCAATTTCTGATTTTCAATTACTACAGCTTTCACCGTCAATGTTCACATCGATGTCCGACACTTGTGATGCGACAACAAATTTTCAGTTTTATATTTTCACTTTTTTTATTCAGCTGTATTTTATCACCCCTTTCAGACGCTATCAAACCCTTGCACATAATGGTATAATGGACCTTACAGCAAATTAAACAATTTATCATAGCCTTACACTTTTTGGAACTATAAACGTACTATAGATAATGAAAGAAAACCCCTTTGTTTTTCAACACTTCTTTCTTCTGATCTGAAGTGAGTTCTCTTGCTTTTAAGCAATCTTGTGATGGATGTGTTCCCCTGTCGCATCAGATGCAAGCCATTTGTCATTTTTTTCCTTCACCTGAGAAAATGACTGCTCCTGTAAGCAACTTCTTATCGTTCGTAGTTTCTGTACCACAACCACCAAGAAAACTAGTGCGTGCAAGAAACAGTAGCTCTTCACTCTCTACTTCTTGACTCAACAACTCAAGAAGCTTCTCCAGATGGCTTGATTTATCATCGTGTTTGCTTGATTATGTAGTGCCAAACCTTTCCCATTCTTTCAGAATATCATCTGGTAATGCTGACTTAACAAGTGGATACAGAATTGCAGCATATTTGTCACTGGTTACACTTAATTAATCCACTGCCTATAGTTGTGATCCTAACTTATCAAATAGGATGTGTAAACTGACATCATTTAGCATGGCAGTCTTTCGTAATACTAACTTCAAAAGTTCCCGTATATAGATTTCAATGGGAAGTTAATCCCTTGCGACCTTGCGTTTAGTTGCTCTATAGCCTTCTGATTATTGGCTGCAGATCGTAGGAAACTCTCCACTAGTTCTCGTGCTGATGACCCAGGAGTGGTGGCATGACAAAGGCATTCATGCTCTTCCTCGATGTCTTAATCTTCATGGATATTTTTGAACTTGTGCCAGAAAGCAATCCAATTGCGGAAATCTCCGTCGAATTGTTTTATTTTTAATTTAGATAACCTCAAATTTGTTCTAGACCTAAGTTGGGTTGAATTAGTACTGGCTACACTTCCTGTCCTACTATTATCCACAACATCAAATAGGAAATTTTCTTACTTGCTCTCTAAATTCAGCCATCTTTAGCAATATTCCTCTATAGTGTCATACTCCTTCTTGTTGTAATATTTTCGTTCTGATGAGTACCACACTTAATATATTTTCTCGTCAAGACAAAATAATCTTTCAACTTTGTCCTCCATTATCTTGAAACTCACTGAAATATCTTCCCTAGACTGTTGTTCAGCCTTAAGTCTTTGTTCCAAATCATTACTATAACGTGTAAACAACCTGTGTAGTTGTGTTCGAGCTCTAATCAATATCGTAACTTGAGCCAGATGTTCAGAAAAGCACTAGTCTTTTAACTTTAATAACATTAATATATCATTTATTGACACTGTTAAAAATAAAATACAAACACAAATACTCATTTACTGATGAACAAATGCTTGTATTCCTGGTACCACCAATTGAACTAAATCACCACCTGCTAGATTCTTTTTCATGCCACATAATATAAAACAATAACATTTAAGGTACTGAAAGTATATATTACAAGGAGAATAAATCCCGAACACCTGGGTAAAGCTCTCCCTCCCAGTTCACTATTACATGTTCTCCTTTAGAACATTCACCAGTAATGGGGGTCTATTGTGTTTAATTGGGCGACGATTCTTCTTGTACATCATCAGTTAAATCTGATTGTAAATCAATGTACAACTCTTCATATTCCACAGATTATTCTGGATCACTACTGCCACTGTCTGCAGTGTACTTTCTTTTATTTATTCCTTTTTTGCTATCACTCATATGTTTGCTTCTTTTACATTTGTGGTAACACCTGACGCTCCTGGTTGTGGATAAGCATATTAATCTGGTGTTCCTTCATCTGGACCAATATAAATTTCTAGCAATTCCGGCTATTAATCAGTTTCAATTTACAAATCAGCAGACGATAAACTTCTTCCTGGAACAACATTCCGGCGCTTACGTCTTTTTCTGATAGGTCGATCTACCTGAAACCTTTTTGCTTTTAGGTGTTGAATGCATGGGGTACTAATAACTTTCTTAGCTACGTCCTCTTTCTACAGCATGTAGCCTGACAGTGTGGAAAGTGGCTTTGTTTTATCAAAAGGAGAAATTCCTGATTTAGAGAAATCAGCTTTTAAGTTTGGAGCTAGATTTGACTCCATTCTTTCCGTGAGTTATTTTAGAAGAGAAGGGAAACTATCCTTTGGGATGGAAGTACACCTACTTCCTCGAGGTGTTTCCTTCCATTTGTTCTATGTTGCATGCCACGCCTCCATAAGGGAGCGGAAGAATGCCACACCAAGGGGCTGTAGTAATAAGTATGCTGCGTTGGTTAGCAGTGCAATGAAGGAAATGCTATTTTCTTCACATAATTTTATGACAGTTTGGTTAATGTGGGAGCTTAGGTTATCTCCTGTTAAGATTTTCATGCCAGACTGTTTCTTCAGTAGAGACAGCATGAGACTTATGAACCAATCTTCGAAGGTTACATAATCAAACCATCCAGAATGGTTACGATTTTACTTTGCATGTGAGGGACCATTCTCAATGCATGTTGTCCACAAGTAGTCAGCTTTGTAGCTGATATACACAAGTGCTAATTCACCAGCAACATTATGATTTATGTGCATTCTTTGGAAGGATTACGAATCCTATCAGGGTACTTTGCTCCCCTTCTTGTAATGACTTTGCTGCTTCCATGGTCATCAACCAAGTTTGTTTCGTCATGATTCCATATATTTTATTTGAGAACGCCTTCTAGTTCCCTACCTAGAATAAAAATAAAAATATTGTCCAAAACATATTGGTTGGTTGCAGCTCGATTATGAGTAATATCTCTGGCAAGTCGTTGGCTGAGTAATTTGGCCTGCCTAGTCAAAAAACTGTAAGCTTTGTCTTTCCCAGTAAAATTATTTTGAAATTGCTTAATTGGTCTTGCAGTTTGGCTTAAATAAGCACCGGCTATGCCTTTAATGTCATATATTGTCATAATGAAGCAAATATGTTAACATAGCTATTAGATGGTCTCTTCATCCTCAGTGAAGAAACTGCTCCTCCCAAATTTACCCTGGTGGATGTGTTTTAGTTTGTTGATTAATGTATTGTAACGAACTCCAAACTGGAAATAAAATAGAAACCAGAGCTGGCTATAATAGGTTATGGAGTTAACTATAGTATTAATTTTATTTAAAAGGAATAAAAAAAACTTGAGAAAAATGAGAGAATTTAAAAAATATTGAAGAAACTCACGTTGCCGCTATCTTTCTGAGCTTTAGCTTCTTTGATTTAACGGCCTAAAGTGCTTCTTGCGATGCCTTATCTTTATAAATTCTATTCGCTTGGCTACCTAGCTGCCGAATATGCTTTCTAGGCATTCTAAAACAAAGCAAAGATATGAAGAACTGAATAAAATCCGTAATGATAACTGTATTTTGGTGGTCCGATATGTATCACAAAGTTACTTATCAGAAGTCATTATTTTTACAAAATAAATTTAAACTTGAGTTGTGATGATAACAAAATTAAATTGTTTCTTGATTATAATTACAAATATATATATGTATATAGATACATATATATGTATATATACATATATTCATATATATACATATATTTATATACAGATATACATATATATATACACATATATACATATGGATTCAATTAAAAAACTTACATTCACGTTGAATTTACCAATGTGGCTATATAGTATATGAAAGTTTATACGCCTTGTCTATTTACCGAATTATTATGACGTAACAATTTTAAATCGTACCAACGTTGTAGAGTAATTTTCCTGTGTCAGAAAATAAGCTGAAGCCAACATTTGAGTTGTTGGCACGAACAACGTTGTAACTGACACTCTTATGAAAAGTGAGCTTTAGTTGGTACAAGGTTGTAAGTAGCATGTAGAATACGGTGGTGGTGTTAATTTGTCTTTTACTCAACAGAGTGAGTCACATTGTTGAAAACAAAATCACGTTTTGTAGAACACCGTTGTAATTACGAACAACATGGCGGATCAGTCAACAGTTTCATTAACTAGTTCGGCTGAAAAGAAGTTGAATAAAGGCAGAAGAAGAAAGCTGAGCATTAGTGAGTGGAAAGATAACAGGAGGAAAGCCTTAAGGAACAATTGGAGCCCATATATTTCGAAGATGAATGTTCCTGTGCTCTAGCTTTTCGTCTTCCGACGGGGAAAAAGACATTTTTTGAACGCACAACTAATCTCCTACTACAGCGGCGTGGCTGCACGCTGCCAGTCTGCTCCTGGCGCGGCTGGGTAGCACCGTTGCCTACGCGGCGCTGAACTGGTAGCGCTGCACAGGCAGTGGCGGTGGAGCTCGAATAGTATTCCTACAAAATGCATTGAAGCGGTGGTGATCTTCGCCGCCATGGCAGCGCGCAGCTCTGGCAGTGGCAGCGCGCTGCCAAGGAAGCGAGGTTCGAAATCGTACCTTTACTACTATACTTTTATCTATAGGATCATGTGGCCGCCAGTTTACCCTGTCCGCTCATGTACCATGTATCAAATAATAATAATCAAACCACTAAAGAAATAAAAGCTTAAAGTCACATTATATGTCTATTTTTAAACCCAACCAATAGGTTACACTACTAGTAGATATAATTTATGATCCATATTTACATAATTTTATGAAATATATTTTAATGCTTTAGTAATATATAATTTTAAGATAAACTTAAAATGTTGGACATGTATATAAAATCTCACATCCCTAGATTTTTTCTTGTGGGGCCACCTCAAAGTTCTGGTGTACCCTCATCCGACGACCCACCACAGTCGCCCAAGGACATTGTGGCACGAACCATGTGGCTGTTATGACAGTTGACGACAAAATGCTTCACCGTGTGGACACCGAATACATACAACGTTTGGGACAATGCATAGCTATGCGAGGATCAACCCCCAAACACCAACTCTGAACTAACATAATATATTTTATATAAGTTTCAGACACGCGGTGTTACAAAATCCATTTAAAAAACATAGAAGCTAGCCTTTAGGTCAACATGAAGTGTTTTTGGAAATATACTAATTCACTAAAACTCAACATTGTTGGTATTCCTGAGACCATATTTCTTGACGAAGTAAGTTCCTGAGATGGAAAAACTTTCAGTCACCTTCTTTTACTAGCTATGTTAACTCTGTGTTTACCTTTGATCTCTATATTATAAATGTGAATGTGTGGAATGCCAGGCTTCCACCGTGGTTCGGATTCCACGTTAAACTGTAGGTCCTTCTATTTCATCTCATAATCACCCTACCATTACACATTAGCGTAAGTGCGTATAACCCGAACGGGTGGTAAGACGCGGTGCTAATAATAATATATTATAAAATGTATGACCATCTGTGGCTGAAATTTTCTAGCTATAGTATGCATACCATTTTGTAAGAGAGACGGGAACCTTCAAGTATCTTTTTCTCTCTTAAACACATACAAGGTAATGTGGCATTTTGATATCGTCGTAATTTGATTAAATATAAGACCAGTTAAATGAAATTGTTAATAAAAGGTTTGATTAGCATAATAATGTTCGAAACTCTTGACATTTCTTTAAATAATTTGATGTAGGCTAATATAGTAATACTTCCTTCAAGCCTATAAACTATTATTATTATTATTAGCAACAATTCTTACTACCTGTTTGGTTTATGGGCACTTACGCTAATGTGTAATGGTATGGTGATTGTGAGGTGAAATGGAGGACCTATAGTTTAACGTTGAATCCAAACCACGGTGGAGGCCTGGCATTCCACACATTCACAAGTTGTTATTAATACATGTCTTGTCAGAGGTAAAGGAAGGGTTTGGCAATCAGATAGCTCTATTCCAGGACCTAGGATTAAACCCCGGACCCACAGCACAGGAGTCCGACACCTTACCCAATAGACCGCCAGGTCACCTGCCTATAAACTAAATGATTGTTTGCAGGTTAAGACTTATAGTGATTTCTGGATTTTATTATGCTGACGATGATGTGGACGTGGATCCGTGCATGTCTTACGGTTGAGCAGTAAGTATCACGATACCCGTTTTATATAATGATGACGATGACGCGTGCATGCCTTACTGTGCACTTGTTTGTTATCACATGGCTATGACGATCTGATTTTACGTGTATTTCTTACTGTGGGATTATTTTTTGTTTATTTTTGAAATGAGTATAGATTTAACATTGTATACACGATTATTTTGTTTATTTCCTTTCACTACTATAAAATTGACATTAAAATGATATTTTTTTTTTCATATAAGAACTGACGTGGAGAGTCAGAGCTAGTACTGTTACAAACTGAGATTTTTTCTTTCTGGATTACTATAATTCTGTGTAATATTATGTTTTCTGTATGATTACGATTTTTATGTCTGATTTATACGCACAAGCTGCCTACCCCTTGCTTCTTGGACTCCTTGTCATCAGTGTTAAAACTAGCTAATAGGAGAACTCCTAGGCAACCCGATGTTGTGAAAGCTAGCTTACAATTGGGTAAATGCAGCCAGCTCACCACCTAAGTTTTAAATAGAACGAAGGGAGGTTTTTTTTAAAGAAAGAAAGTTTTTTAACGTGATATATTGAAATTACTTCTGAAAACGCCTGAGCCTCCATGGATGAAATATTAAAAGTAAAATGTACATACAGTTCTTTAAAGAAAAATCCACTTCATCCATAACTTTTTGAATATATGAGAGGGGTCCAAAACAGTATCATTACAGACTTCTACACTAAGTTTGTAATTCGAACTAATGTAATTAAGTTTTAAGCTACCTTATTTCACTATAGCTATCGAACTTTCAATACATTAGGAGTTCTGAAACCATTTATAAGTTAATAGACAACTTTAAACATAATGTAATATAGTCGTACTTCCTATAATCCTAAATGATCTGTTGTGTGTGTGTGTGGTTTTTTTTTAAAGTTTTTATGGCAGAACATTTTTTTGGCCAAAATAAATTATATATTGCTTCAGTACAAACAACGAGTTTAGTTTTATTCGTGTGGTGATATTAATAGTCGAGTTGTTGGCACGAACAACGTTGTTCTAGAGTAATGTGAGCTGTGGTTTATTGTACCGTACATGGTCTAATAATCGCACACTTGTTGATCCAAAATAATATCTGCTACGCACATTTGCACAAACACAACCCCTTTACACGACCCTCGCTCGCACACCTCTCATCCACATCCACACGTTGGCATTCCACGCACACTGACTGTCCTGTCTTTCCTTCGCAACAACCAGTCTCGCCAACCTCACGCAATAAGTTTTGGTGAGTTTCTAACAGGTTGTAACTGGCACTCCTAGGAAAAGTGAGCTTTAGTTGGTACAAGATTTAAGTAGCATGTAGAATACGGTGGTGGTGTTAATTTGTCTTTTACTCAACAGAGTGAGTCACATTGTTGAAAACAAAATCACGTTTTGTAGAACACCGATGTGCGTTGTAACTACGATCAACATGGCGGATCAATCAACGGTTTCCTTAAATAGTTCGGCTGAAAAGAAGTTTGATAAGGGTAGAAGAAGTAAACTTAGCTGGTGCTAAGTGACAGCTACTAAACACATGTTTTTACAAATCATATGGTTCGGCGTAGGGGTGCATAATTTGGTCTGTTAACTTTTCAAAGCTTTTAGCTGTCAGCTGTGAACTGTCAGTCAGCACCATAGAAGCCATGGTGCTACTGCAGCACCTGTGAATGTCAAGAGGCTTCCAGCCGTATACATTGAAAAAACAGAAGGACAACTTCATGAAAATGTCTGAGTACATCCCTAATGAGTGCAGGTCTTTCTATAAAGATCTAAAAACACACTGGGCATCCCTCCCTCACGTGACATGAAGTGTTGTGTTATATTAAACCTACTATAATACCAATTTAGTGCTTTTTAATACAAGACCATGCAAGATTTATTTTTATGTATCAGACAAACATTTTTTCTAAAACTCATAAATAGTAAGTTCTTAAAATATTTTGTATAAGCAAAACACTATGATATTTTTATATGCCAAATTTGATACCTAATAAATCTGTTATACTTTGTTCTTCCCCATATTGCCTCCAGGCAGGTCTACCCTCATGCTTAAGAGAAAAACGTAACTGTGTCACTTACAACCTTGTTCTACCGTAAAAGAATGATTTCCAACTAACTACTCTTGTTGTGGAAAGTTTATGTGCCAACCACTGAGAAATGATAGGCGTAATGCAATAGTCAAGAGATTTTATTTATTTAATAGCAACGAGACTTTGAAATAAATTACGTCAGTTTTACAAGATTTTTTTTTTATTACATCGTTCGTGCCAATGAATCAGTCGTTGAATATGTCTTGAGCATCTAGTTGTATTATCTGAAAAACCTTTTAAATGAAGAAAAAAAGTTGTAATTAAATTCCAGGACAACCTTGACATACATCCAAAAAATTTTGAGGACATCATGTGAAGAAAATTAAATTATATGTTTATACTGGAGAAATATTTTATTTATTTTGGCCAAAAAAATGTTTTGCCATAAAAACTGCAAAAATACGGCCGTTTTCTTGCGTTCCCTTCCATCCCGCCTTAAGGGAAATAATACACTTTGATCAGGATTTTAAGTTTTTTTTGTGACTTTTGTTATATATTAAATTTTTTAAATACAAACTTTATAAGATCCTGCATAATTGTTTCTTAAGATACCACAGTGACAGATGTTTTATTCTGCAAAACTTGTTCATAAGAAAATTATGTAAAATAGGACTACCATATATTTTTTTTCCCTATTTACAGTAAAACCTTGGATTGCGAGCATAATTCGTTTCGTAAACGTGCTCGTAATACAAAGCACTCGGATATCAAAGCAAATTCTCCCCATAAGAAATAATGGGAACTCAGATGATTCGTTCCACAAGCCAAAAATATCTAATCTAAAAATGATTAAAACAAAATACTTTTTTTTACCTTTTTTATTTTTGTTATTTAAATGTAACTGTACTGTAATCAAATTAATTAATTAAATTTAATCGTTGCTGGTGTGAGGTAGACAAGAGAGAGGGGAGGAGGAGGTGGGTTATTGTTTAGGACGACGTTCACTGTCACTAACGGAATCACTGTTATCCTTTGGCTCACTTGAATCTTTTTCTTTTTGTGCGACTTTAACAAGGAACCTATCCAATGACACTTGCTTTTGCCTCCTTTTAAGGATTTTATGGAAATGTGACATTGCATTGTCGTTAAACAGATTCATCGCTCGCACTGCTACAGCCTTATTCGGGTGGTGCTTTTCTACAAAATGTTGCACTGTTTCCCACATTTTACACATCTTCCTAATCTCATTTGAAGTGAGGGATTCCTTTATCTTTTTCTCCTCCTCCTCCTCAGATGAGATCTCCATAACTTCTTGTAGTTGCTCGCGATGCAGATCCATCAGTTCGTCGGTGGTCAGCTCCTGGACATGTTCCTCCACAAGCTCTTGAATGTCGTCCTCATTCACCTCCAGTCCCATGGTCTTCCCCAAGGACACGATTTCATCAACAACTGGTGGCTCCTGTTCATGAGCAAACACCTCGACGCAATCAGACCACAGTTTTCTCCAAGCGGAATTGAGGGTTCTCTTGGTGATCCCATCCCAGGCCTTATCGATGATCTTGAGGCAGTTTACGATGTGAAAATGGTTTTTCCAAAACTCTCGGAGGGTAAGGTTGGTTCCTTCGGTCACCTCGAAGCATCGCTGAAATAGTGCTTTGGTGTAAAGCTTTTTAAAGTTTGAAATGACCTGCTGATCCATGGGCTGGATTAATGGAGTGGTGTTAGGAGGAAGGAACTTGACCTTAATGAATTTGAATTCCTCCAGTAAGTCATCCTCAAGGCCAGGAGGATGAGCAGGTGCATTATCCATAACCAGCAAGACTTTGAGTGGCAAACTCTTTTCTGAAAGGTATTTCTTCACTGCAGGACCGAATACCTCGTTGATCCACTCAACGAACAAGATACGAGTGACCCAAGCCTTTCTGTTGGACCTCCACATAACGTTTAACTGGCTCTTCTGTACCTTGCATTTCTTGAAGGCTCGTGGATTCTCTGAATGATACACGAGAAGGGGCTTGACTTTAAAATCACCGCTTGCATTAGCACACAACAAGAGGGTGAGACGGTCTTTCATGGGCTTGTGACCGGGCATTGTATTCTCTTCTGCTGTAATGTAGGTCCTCTTTGGCATCTTTTTCCAAAATAGCCCCGTCTCATCGCAGTTAAAAACTTGCTGTGGCAGGTAACACTCGGAAACCATGAGCTTCTGGAACTCGGCAACAAATGCCTCAGCTGCCATAGCGTCCGAACTCGCACCCTCTCCGTGCCTCAAAACACTATGGATACCACTTCTTCTCTTAAAGTTATCAAACCATCCCCTGCTCGCCTTGAAGCCTTCTTCGCTTTCTGTCGACGTACCTGGCAGTTTACTTACGAGGTCGGCATACAAGGTCTTTGCCTTCTCGCAGATAAAGTTCTCGCTCACAGTATCACCTGCTAGTTGCTTCTCGTTTAACCACACGAGAAGCAACTTTTCTACATCTTCGAGAACGCGTGGCCGTTGCTTTGATACTCTCGTGACTCCTTTTGCTGCATCTAGCCCCCTTATTTCTTCTTTCTTCTTTAATACTGTACAAATCGTCGACGTAGACTTGTTATAAAATCTTGCAATGTCAGATACTCGCATACCTCGTTCGTGCTTCTCGATGATTTCCTTCTTAACTTCCACCGTAATCATCTTCTTCTCACGACCTACCTTTTCAACCTTTTTTTTCATGGGGGCCATTGTTGCAGTACAGTTAATAAAGAACAGTCACTACACTTGGACACAAAATAAAAAATGCTTTACTACCCACAAACACGTGGTCACAATACTAAAGTAAACAGTACTGTATACGCTTGCACGAATTTTGACTATATCCTACGAGTGAGGCACACCGACTAAGACCAAGAATAGGAGTCGATTACCAACATTCCCGCAGCCAGAGAGAGAAGGAGAGAGGTAGAGATAACAGAAACATCTGCTTAGTTGTGATCACGTGACGCTCGGCAGACAAAGCGTAGCCATAATACTACTCGTATTGCAAGACATAGCTCGTTTATCAAGTTAAAATCTATTGAAAATGTTTGCTCGTCTTATAAAACACTCGCAGACCAAGTTACTCGCAATCCAAGGTTTTACTGTATTATGAAATGTGTTTGTCTAGTAAAATGTATGTAACTGCAGAACGTTAAGTGACTTTAAACTTTATGTTGATTTAATTTTTTTTAATGCAATAAGAAACTTTAAAATATACTTGAAGTGTATTTCTCCCTCATGACGTTGAAAATGTAATATTTTGGGCATAAAATTGAAACCATTAATTTAACTAAATAAGTTGGTGCCTATGGTAATAACAAAAACAATAATAATAATATTAAGTCAAACTGCAGAGTTAAATTTTAAATACAGACCTACTGTGATAAAAAAAATGATTAATTTAAATACTATCACACCACCACTGTGATCTGGTGCTTAAAGTTCCTGGTCACAGATCTAGAGGTCCTGGCTTCGATACCTGGCACTTGCAGATTTTCTATGAAGCAATGGGTGTGAAACTTTATCAACTCTGCCTCATGATAACAAATGAGTAGCTAATTGAATGAAAAATATCAGCTGGAGGGTACATTGTACTGACACCCTCGATCTGTTAAATTAAGAGGAAAAGTTTCCATGAAAAATATCCAAAGACTGTCATGACTACAATATGAGAAAAATAAATCTAAATACAATTATTAGATCAACATTTGATTTATTTTGATCAAAAATATTTTTATCAAAGTAACTGAAAAAATATGGACCTTAACTCAAGTTCCCTTTCAACACACCTTTGCAAAGTATTAGAGTAGTTTTCTGATAAATTGTATAAAACAAACTAGAAAAAAAAAAATGAATAAATAAAAAACACAGGGGCCTACACAACTTTTTAAAACTTTATAAACATTTTTATTTCAATCAATATGTAGTATAATATACATTTAATTAGTATATTACTTTTAAATAATATAAATCACATAATATAATAAACTAGTTTGTTATTCAAGCCTGCATTTCTAATATTTTTTATCAAACTATTTCAATGCAAGATTTTTTCTGTTAGTAAATGTGACAATTATTTTCTAAGTGAATACTTTAAACAGATTTTTTTTTTTTGTTAACAAAAGATACACAAGAGTCATTTGTACAATAAACTTAGTCAACAGTATTTTAAGAGCTGCTGCTGTTTTGTCACATTAGAAAATAGAACAAACTGTATTGGTAATGGTACCAAACAAAAGTAGGCCTATAAAACTATTCCCACTTGGATCAACCACACAGTTGGCATATTTAAGTTTTAATCAAACTACAATTTTATATGCGATAAAAATAAATTTCAAACTTTATATATGAAAGCAACAAGCCTCTATTTAAGACACAAATGCACACAGCCTTTCACTTTAATATATCAAACCCATTTGCTTAATAAAATGTGCAGATGAACAATTAATAACATAACAAAGGATACACTTAATTACATTATTTACAAATTTCATTTCCTCTAAATATTATCTTAACATTTTATGATAAAGGAAATAATGAAATTATATAAGACAAAGTAATATAATTTACTCAAAACAACAAAAAGAATAAATGTAACCTTCATAAATATAGTAGTAATAGATTAAAGAAATTAATAATCATAAGAAATAATATTCATAAAATAAATTGCCTTATGTTTGAAATAACTTGAAAAGCTCATAGAAACAAAATAACAATCACATTAATTTAAACAATATATTGATTCAAGGTGTGGAATACTTCTATTAATGTTAAAAAGTTGCACAGAATTCATCAAAATATTGTTAGTGTGTGTTATTTTTTGTATATCAAAAATTTCATTAATCCCTAGCCATTTTGATTTATATAATGCAGTGGTATTCAAACTTTTCTTCTATCAACCCACCCCCCTTGGATTAATATTGGTTTTGATTTCCCCCAGGTTAAAATATACCAACAATTGTTTTTATTACATAAGTATATATCATGTATTTCAATATTATTTATATTTTACAATGTTAAAAATATAGAGGCCTACTCAAGTAAAAAATGTCACTGCAGACCAGACAAAAAATAACAATACTGAAGGATTTAGAACATTTTGTTGAGCTTACATCAGCATATAATTGCTTACTTTTTCAGTACGGAAATCCCCCTGAGCCGTTAACTTTCCACATTCTCTCGAATAACTCTTACTTATCCTGGTTTGAATACCATAGATATAATCTGTCAAAAATGGTAAAAATGAAATTTAAATGAAAATTAGCTTGTTAGAGAAGTATGAGTAATGGTATATACTTCAATCTACCATACAGTCATTTCAAAGATATACAATAAAAATATTAAAAATATAATGTTGGTGTGTATAAATGCTTTAACATTTTTAGATACACACAATATACTAAATTCTTTCTTCAAATATACACATGTTAATATTTATTAAATTTTTTCATATTTCATAGCTCACCTATTTGCAGACTTCAATAACATTTGATTTGCAATAGTCAAGAACGTCCTATTTTCACACTAAAATTAAAGCCTCTACCACACAATATAATATTAACTGCTTATAAAAAATAATGTAAATGCTTGAACAAGACTAAAAGCCAGTTTCATAGTAAGACTTAGTATGCCTCAAGTGCAGTGCTATACTAAATACAAAAAGACACCTAAACTCATATGGAATGGCCCAGCTTTGCATGTGAAACTGGTCCATTCCATTCTGGTCTTGGTAGATGTCGTCTTGTATTTAGTATAACACTGCACTTAAGGTCTACTAATCTGACAATGAAACTGGCCCAATGTGGGAATTTTGAGGACACTTTTTTTAAAGCAATATTAAATGACCCCACCATTTACAGTTATTTTTTTCTGAAAGGTTTCGTTACAGAATAACATTTCCAAATATTAAGTAAAGTATATTTTCTTATGCAATAAAGTTTAATTCGTCAGTCTGATATTGTTATTACAACTCAATCCTCCCTTTATACAAAGTTAAGTACATTCAAGTTTGACATGTGCTAACTCTGTAGTAATTTAATAAGTTCATAAAAACAAAATACTGCCATTATGATACTAAAATCATGCACTAGTTTAAGGATGTTTTACAGAGCAAACCCAATGAGTAACATTTCACTTGCTTCATAAAAAGATCACTTTTTGGAATAATTGTATCATATATGGAAGAATATAATACAATTACCTCATAAAGCGAAAAGAGGTTTTCCTTATAGATATATTTTATTAGAATATAGTAAACTCCCGATTATCCGTGGGCGTATTATTTGCTTTGCGGTTTCACCGCGGCATAACCAACAGCAGAGTATATGTTTCTGAAAAATGCTACGTTAATGGAGAACACAGGGCTACCAATTGTTGGGCTCAGTAAATCCTTAAGGAAGATATAATGGCCAGAGAGGCAAAAAGTTTATGCAAGAGGGACTGTACTGAAATGGACTCATAACCTGCTTAATTATCTCAAACAGGATGTTATGGAAAATACATAGCGGGATAAGGAAAAAAGAAGCAGCTGCAATGAAGCATAAGATTAAAACAGATGTTTTTAAGCGATGTGTCCATTTAGAGTATAGTGTACATTGATTTAGAGTGTTTTTATTATCATCTTAGTGCGTGAAATATGATGAGAAATAAGTGTTCATAAACACAATCACAATATGTGAGTACTAGTTTGAATTGAATGTGCTACAATCTCTTGTTTTACTAAATATGCGGATTATCCACGGTTTTGGGTTATCTGTGGCACTCGTCGCTTTCATTACCGCGGATAATCAGAAGTTATTATTATTATTATTTATTATTATTATTATTATTATTATTATTATTATTATTATTATTATTATTAGCACCGCGTCTTACTACCCGTTCGGGTTATACGCAAATCAGAAGTTAAATGTAGTTATTTTCATAGGTATTCAATGTAAACAAAAGAAAAAAGTAGAAGTAATGAATTATAAATTTTAGCAAATTCTAAATTCAAACAGGGTAAATATATTTTTACAGTTTATTCTTTTATAATTGCAGAAATGTTTGTCGTTTACATTTAATTATTGTGTCATTTGTTTAGCACTTACTTTTCATTGTGATGCAGGCATAAATGTATTGCAATCCTTATTTCTGTCAAAAAACCAGACTCAACCGATGTGAAATTGGTTTGGGCAACTAACTCGGTAGCTATCTAGTGGCAGATTTAAGGTCTGAAGGGCCCTAACCGTAGCTCCTTTCCCAAGTGCTATGTATCTAGGTATGTATATAATGTATATGTATAGTATTCAAAATCATGTGTTACAATTTATCTAAATATATTGTGAATACAGTAAAACCCTTACTAGGCTAAACCCTGATAGACACTATAGGTGGGAACAAATAAACTGTCAAATTGAACATATTTTGTTGATAACAAACTCAAAGTTAAAAGAGATTTTGTAAGAAACATGGATGATAAATTATTAATATCTACATGTTATAGTCAACATTTAACTAAAATTATAGTGCTTTAAAAATATATTGTGTAACTATCAAATTCTTGTACATACTAAATGTTATACACCAGTTATATGGATGTAAATTTGATAAAACTCATTACAACTGTAATTTAAAATTTGGAAAAATACTCTGTCTCCCATGAGACAATTTTGTATTCTTCTGGTAATTCGAATTTTTGCTAATCTAAACAAGCTATGGTCTCAATTAATTTGAATTAACGAGCTTCTACTGTAATATATTTCTGCTTAAATTTTGGGGACTCCCGTTTGTTAGGGAGCCCTACTTCTGCACGTATGACACTTTCATATGAATCCACCTCTGTAGCTACCAATAAATAGCCAAGAGAGTATATGCCAATTCATTGTGAATACCTTCTTGAAGATGAAGAAAGCTACCAACCAAAAGAATATTTATGGACTAAGATATTATTAACATTATGAGAAAACAATAGCTGAGGCACTTTGTGAATGTAACTCTATACATAGGATCTACTGAATTAAATGAAAGACTATTCTGCATGTTAATTATTCAGTGATTAATATGAATAATTATATTGTCATAGTAACAATGTGTAAAAAAACACTAAGAAGTAGGTTATGAAAACAATTTTTTTTTTTTACATTTCACTTATTCACATTGATCGCTGGACTTTTTCTTCTCCATTGATTTTCGTTTCAAAAAACAAAAACTACACTAAGACATTTGTATCCAAGAAAAGAAAAATAGAGTATAGTGCTTTTGTATGTGTACTATACAGTATCACAATAATTTACAGTTCAAACTACATATATACAATATAATACAATGTGAAATATAAAAATATCACTTGTCGACCAAGAATTGAGGCACACGACCAGCTATTCTCTCATTACTTTGATAAAATGTATTTAGGGCCATACACACAGGGGGGTCTCTTGGGAGTTCAAACCCCTCCCATTGTAGAATAAATTTACACTAGATAAAACAATATCAATATGAGATGAGAACAAAAATGGATCCAGTAGTATATTCCAGTGAGAAGCGATATTTGTAATACTCCTACATAATAATTTCTCCCCTTAAGTTTAAAGTATATATTGGACAAGAAGTTGGTATCGATGCATCATCAATGGTTGAGTGCTATGAATGATTGTGTGATTATTTTTTTTTGTGTTTACATTTTTTATCATTTCAATAAAATATAATTATAGTAGAGTCTCAGAAACACAACCTAATGTGGACTGAGATGGTGTAAAGTTATTTAAATGTCGAGTTTTGCGAATTTACTTGCATAAGATGCGTTTTTACTATGTCATGTATACTATACAAGGATGAATCACAGTATAGTATTGAATATTATAGGTACAGTTGTACTGTACAGTAACAGTAATATACGTACTGTACATATAATGTTGTCTGATTCGAATAACATATTACTGAATTGGAAAACAAACAAACACATCACTTGTAAAAACATAACAGACTGACTGTTCCACTCGAGTTATATAAACAAACTGAGAGGTTATACAGTTAAATGACCTTGGATTATGATGACTGGTGGCAACAACTGTGTGCACATGCATGTAAAAAGTTACAAGGAATGTTAAGTTACTTAAGGAAACATCTCAATATTTTATGTGTCACTATATCTATATCAAATATTTTGTTAATGTATTGTTAACCAGTTAATTATACCTAATCATTAAAAAAAATTAACTATTGATAAAAAATACTGCCCATGGCCCTGATAAATATATAAACTTAAATGAGTAATTTAAAAAAAAAAAAAAGTGTATGTTGCTAGTAAACACTATCATTATTGTCAGTCAAGCAATATGACTGGGTACTGAACAAAAATAAGTGTTTTGCTACAGCTGAACATATTTTAAGACATGTAAGGATGTATTAATGGATAGGGTAAAATTTTTAAAAGAAGGATGGTTGGTTCTATGTAATTAGGATAGTAAACAAGGATAAAATTAATATGGTTGTGGGAGGGTGAAAAAGAGTTTCAATCGAAACACTAAACCAGACTTGTACAAACAAATTTCCATGATATTCCCTAACACCGACAAAACTTTTTAAGTAAAATTTATTTCTTAAAAATGGGTGTGTATTGCAATCTGGAAGATTTTTTATAATCTAATGTATATTTTTCATGTACTACCCTTGCCACTTGCCAGAAGTTATCCCAGTGCTGACCTTATCTGGGAGGTTTTGACTAGTTTGAGTCCTGGCACACATATGGAGGTTTTTTTTAATCCTTTTTCAGGGTGGATACTACTGTATTTTTGTTTAATTCTTATTTAACTAACTTGCCATTTCAATTTGAATAAAATTTCATTTTATTTTGCTGGGATGAAACCACTTTCACAATATTTTTTTTAAATGTACTTTTACTTGTATTGAATAATTACTTAACACATTGACGAATTTTAAAACGATCTGAGCTTTATATTATTTATTTTCTCAAGTGGTTTTCATTTTAGTGAAAATAATCAAATCTAATATGTTAGGTAACTTACTTAATAAAGTTTACAGAACACACCTAATAAATTTATCTAAATATCATTTATGCAAGTAATGAACAATTAGTCTAAAAAAATGTTTCTGTAAAAAACAATATTGTGATGTTATTGAAAAGCTATTTTTAGATAGCTCTAACACAACAAATTTGGATTAATTACATTTAATTATATTCATAGTATAACGTTTTGTAAGTATAGGTAATTGATTAAATACATAAATAATTGTATGGTTATTTGGAATAGAGCACTAGGCTAAATCATGGTTAAAGTTAGGAGGGATAGCCAGCACACTTATCTTGGTGATACTGGAGTAGAAATTGTTTAGATAGAAAAAAAACAACACACAAACACATTTTTAAGGACAAGCTTTCACTGACACAGACAGCTTCATCAGGTCAAGAGAGTAGACTGATAATTGTATGTAACACTTCTAATCTCTTTCACATAAACAATCAAAATCAATTCATTTAACATACTTACTGATTTACTACTAGTTTATTTTCAGGAGAATGGGTTTAAGGGATAAATGAATAGCTAAAACTACAACGTGGCGGCGATATATAAATAAAAAATAGTTTATGCCACTTCAGCCAAAATATGAACACTGTGTAATATTGTGATATTTTCAAAATTCAACTTGTATGTATAGTTCCTCAATACACATCATTTATATATAAAACAAGATTTTGTTATTTTAATAAAACTTTAAACTATGTTATTAAAATTATTACTTTACTAACTACTATACAATACTGCAAATCATTTTATAAAGTAACCATTCAGTCTCATGCTTGTAATTTGCATTTAAAATAAAATATAATAACAGATCAAAATAAGTATAGATATGAATTAACATTGCTATTCTTTTATATCAGGATCAAGGCATATTATTTGGTTGTCATATGGTAATATACAATTCTAAGCAGAAAAGTGCCAAATTTTAAGGTCTGCTTGATTCTGAGCATATAAGAAAAATTTATGAAAAATTCTGATAAAAAATAATCAAAGTTTAAAAATTGCATATTACTTTCATAAAATAAATTTAATTCACACTTCATTCAAATAAAAAGTACAAATTAAAAAACAAAAAAAATATTTGAAAGTGTTGAATTTTTAGTTAAAAATATCAAGTGGATGTGTAAAGAAATTTTAACAATACAAACACTCATGTTGATTTTTCAAATAAGGGGCACACTATTACAATATACAAATAATTTGAGATTAGTGATTATGCAATTTTTGGAAAACATTAGTCACAAACCAAGTAATAACATACCCGTACACAAAGTATTCTTGGCAATACATGCAAAGTCATAACTCTCAACCTGTGAGTCCTCATGTGTGTTGTAAAGACAAATATGTATCGTAATATAAAAACCAAAACTATCATGAATCAGGTGCACACACATACATACACACACTGAAATTGTATTTTATATAAATATAAATTAGCTTTTTAAATATAGTGATTGTATATTTTCTTTACTTTTGTTTCAACACTATGATTTCCAGTGAACAGTTTCTTTTCAGAGCACAATCAATACTACATTTAATCTGCTCATCTGCAAACAAATGTTTTCAAGAAAATTTTCACTCTACCATTCCAGGAACATAATTGCTACAAATATTCAAATTCATTTTAAAACCTACTCAAAGATGTAAAAACTCTAATACAAACAATTCAACCAACAGTTTGAGGTTTGTGATATGCTTATAATAACACACAAAATGTATTCAATAATTTAAAGCAAAAATTGAAGGTAAACTGCTGTTTCAAACAGACTTAAAATCTATGCCACATTGAAAAACAGTAACAAACATAGTATATATAATAATAAAGGACTTTTTATCACACTTGTGTCACTATTACACAAAAAAAGTGTGATAATGGCTACCATCTCTTGCAAAAATATCACTTTTCTTTCTTACTTATAATTACGACTAACTTCATGAAAATCCTTATGGCAAAAATGTTCTCTCGAAATTTCAAATCATGAAATCACAAAATAAAATTATTTTTGTTTTGAGAAACATTTGCAGGAAGTTTTAAAAAAAATATAGGCTAACCCGGTTCTAGTCCCCTAATAGAACTTCTCAATCAGTCTGACATGATGTGTGAATGGATTGCCGGTTAGCTGTCACCATCGCCAGCATTTAAATAGTAAACGTCTTTTTCTTTTTGAAGTGAGAGCACCTAAAATAAGTGAAAAGAAGAACAATCAATCAATAATATATTAATAAGGTTATTTGTAATAGAGTACTAGGCTAAATCATGATTTAAATCAAAAGGGATAGCCATCACACTTAGCTTGGTGATACTGGAGTAAATATTATTTAGATAAAACAATTAAAAACACACAAAAAGAGATTTTAAGGACAAGCTTTCACTGTCGCAAACAGTCGATTGTTTTTATGTTATTCACATAATCTATAACTAAACAATTTCTAATCCAGATTTTGTTATTATTATATTTTATTTATTTGAGGTACCTATTGAATGTGCACATTCTGAATCGACTGATTCTACCAGCACACAAGAATTTATCTGAGCAAGATCTAAAGGGCAGATCAATTTTGCAGGGAAAGGTGTTTTCACATACCTTCCAGGGTTATTTTACATGCCACAATCGACATGGGACCGACGGATTTATTTCTCCTCCAAAGGAAGTTGTACTACAGAGTTTTATTGCTCAAGACAAATCCGTTGACCCTGGCTGGGTTTTAGTTCGTGAAGATCGGGTCCTCAAGCGAGCACTTTACCCCAAGACCACCAAGGTTGACTACTCCAGTATCACTAAGCTAAGTGTACTGGCTATACCTCCTAATTTAAACAATAATAATATGACAGATGGACAGGCAGAATTGAAGACAAAGTAAGACACAGTATATGGACTACTAAACAAACTTGATTACTTGAGAGGGATGTTTATAGTGTCAATATTTATACTAGTCAAACATTCCTGTATAAATAAATTTGTTCAAAATACTATTATGGTACAGTGCCTTCCCAAGATTGTGGTTGTGGCAACAGCTAAATGTGTCTGAAGAAATACATTTTAATGTGCTTCCCTAACTGATGTGACTTGGCCAGATAATTATATAATTTCCTAACTCTAAATTTTTGTTACAAAATAAACTCTAAGCACAATATATTTTTTAATTTATTGTTCAAAGTAAGGAAAATGTTAACATATTTGAGGCAAATAAATCTCTTATTGGTTTTATTAACTCTTTTATTTCAACGCAAAGTCATTAAAAGTATTTACTAAAGGGTGAGAAAGGGTGAAAAGAGGAATTGCATCAAAATTTATCCAAAGAGGACGAGAAATAAAAATTCGCTTCAACCTTCTTGGCCAAAAGTCATCCCTGGTAGTAGCAATCCATTGCTTTTAGCTACAATGGTAGCAATGGCCAGTCAAAAGTTATTAAAATATTGCTACATGTTTAATTCTAGTAGGCCAAATCAAACAGCGATAAATGCTTTCAATACCACCTCGACATTTAAAAAAGTTACAAGCATACTTCTAAGCTCAAATAAGTGAAAATAATGATTTTAAAACATTTCTATTGAATGTTTTATTATGAATGCATGTTTAACATATTTAATTTGTAACTATTTGGGACTAAATTTTTAAATAATAACTGACACAAAAGTTTCCACCACCCAAACCATAACCATAGAGCAGACACACAAAGAAGACACCAAAAGTTAAATAAGTTAAAATTATTATCTGAAACATCTACAGCAATTTCTCACTAAAGGGTCATCCATTAACCACATTGAGTTGTTGAGAAGCGACGGGAGGTGAGCTCTAATGTCTTCAAGGTGGTACATGGGGGGGCAGGGAGGGTACATCATATGCGTAATATAAATCAACTCTGAGTAGTATAATATCGAAGTCCCTCTTTAAGTGTTACAAAAGCTTCCCTATTATATTTGAAATAAGGTACAGGAAAGGTGGCTATAAACATATGACAATTGTATTTTTATTTATTTAGCACCGTGTATTACTACCCATTCGGGTTATATGCTTAAGTACTAATAACACTAATGGGTTAGGAATTGGGAAGGTTGAAATTAGAAGAAATGAACCCACATTTGTGTGGAGGAAGAGTGGAAAACGATTTTTTTTTAAATCACCCCCAACTAAATTGACGAAGATTTGAACCTTGATCTCCCTGTCCTCAGCAGTCTTGCTCAACACAAAACTAGCGTGTTAGCTAACTACATCACAGAGGCGGGTCATATAACAATTGATCTATTCGAAAGAATTAAAACCCATGTCAGAGGAGTGAGCGTTAATCATCGATTTTCTTCAAGAGGCAGTCCTTACTTCTTTATCCAATGACAGCAATGTAAAATGTGAACTGTTTTCTTCTTTTCATTGTAAAAACCATATTGCGTCCATTCCTTTTATATATTTCTATCCACCTTTTCTGTACCTTCTTCCAAATATAATACAATTACCTCATAAGGGGAAAAGAGATTTTCCTTATAGAGGAAAAGCTTTCATATGAAATAATGAAATTTACTATTGATGTGAAAAGTTATGTACCACAGGTAAGATGGACATAGGATCAGGCTAAATGTATACTTGATGTTACATGGGAGAGGGGTCAAAAAAGAGAAGAAAAAAGAGTTATGTGGTTTATTGATGACCCTTGAGAGGTTTGTCTATCCTGAATTGTTATAAATTATGTTTGAGGTATATAATAATATGAATGATGGTCCTAATGGTTAATCTTAATTATATGGCTGTTGTGCAATCCCACAGGAGAAAGAGTACATCTCAATCTATACATAAACTCGGTTTCTATAACAGTTCTATAACTGTTACCTGTTAAATTGCAAACTCCTTTCCTGACCAGATGGCAAATAATTTAGCTTGAAGATCAAAATATATGAGGTACAACTATTCATTAAAGATTAGTCTAATGCTTAGGCTAGTCTTATGACTTGTTTCTCAAAAGTTATACTGCTACGCACATTAATTGTGCTCCATTAAAAATAATATATTTGATTGATACATTATTTGCTTCTATCATCCCAGAGTAAATTTATGGGTGTGCCACTGGATTATATTGGCTTTTATATGTTGATTTACTAAGACAGTAACATTAATTTGTAGATTTAAATCTAAAATAATAATAACCAACATTAGATTAAAAGGTAAATATGATAAAAGTTATTTTGATATTAAATATTTACAAAATGAAACTACACACCAAATACTAAATCCATATGGAAACCTAACAAGCTCCTCAAACAAGGTTTATACAAAGATTGCAGATTTTTAGAGATTTATTTTGTAAAATAAAAAAGTTTTGCAAAGTTGACTTTGTTAAGCTCTAAGCATACTTAATGTATTAATGAGTGAGTGGCAGTGTTACAGCAGAACATGTTCATTTCAGAGATAATTTAGTTGAATGCAGAATGATACAAGAAGACAGAATTATGGTAGGCCTGAATAAATCAATTACAAATGTAAATTAAAGTTGGTTACTTCCATGAAATCATTTATAGAGATCAATCTTTGTTTATATATTTTAACTAGTATTTAAAAATTACAAAATATGTATCTATAATATTTGACAGAGTATTTTATTTAATTCTAAGAAATTAAATGCTTGTATTTTATATAATTTTTAAGGAGTAAAAAAAATGGAATAGATTATTTATAATTTAACTCATACATATTTATAGCATTAAAAACTTAAATTCTGTGACACCCAAGTTTATAAACCTAGTGTTAGAAGGTGACCCCTTTTTGTGTGGCTCTCCCTTAGCATAGCAGGGTTCTCTTCACTTATTTTCGTTTAAGATATTTTTTTTCTAATATGTACAACCCACATTACCCTATTTACTACCTTGATCCCAGGATGGCTGACCCTATATATCATGATTAACTGCTTGCAGTTATTTTAAATAAATTATGAAAAATGAATCAACTTGGTTATTTTTCAAACCCCGTTCCCCAGGACTATTTAATTTACAATAAATGAAAACTAGTTAAATGTGATTGTCATAATTTTAGTGCAGTACCTCCTTGAGATTGAGAGAGTAAATAAAGCTTACCTAGTGATTACGGCAAGGTTTTCTTGGCCGCTTGCTGCGCTCGCTGCTCCCACTCTTCTCTTCGCTGCTGGATCCTCTTGAACCGGGGAGTGTTAGAATCATCCTTTTCTCCTGCATACACTCCACCTGGTGTCAAGTTTATCTTCTCCGTTTTAATGGATTCAATCTCCTTTTCTTTGATTATTGAGGTTCTGCTTCTGAGCAATATTTTGTCATCTGTGTTGGTTAGATCTGTTTCTTTGTCTTTGTAGATGGAAGCCCAAGCTCGGTGCGGTGCTTTTTCGGAGCTTAGGCTTGAATCAGTCCTGGGTGACTCAGGGACTGTTCTATTTCGTTGCCTTTTTTCAGGACTATTCCCATTTTCTTTGCGCTGTGTAAAAATTATGGCATCATTCTGACAACCATTTTCTAAGCCATTACTGAGAGATCTCTGATATTTATTGGATAATCCACTATTAAGAGGGCTGTTGTTGGAAGTGACAACGGCAAGGGAAGACTTCAACACTGGTTCGGCAACCTCTATGTGATATTTAGATTCTGTAAGCGGTTCCTTGATAATTTGTTTCTTCCTTTCTTCTCGTGGAGAGTCAACACCTTCATTTTCTTTGTCACTATCCCTGGACTTTGTGAGCTGTTCATCAGACGATTGACTCTCTCTGGTCTTGGCCATAATCTGTTGACCAAGACTTTCACTGTCACTATCTTTCAACTTGAGAGATCGACGTGCAAATACTTTCAATAGTTCTGGTTCTTCATCTCTAGATTGTCCCGCCTCTCTTGGCAGCGATTTTTTTCGTAGAACAACATCTGAAGCGCTGCTATCTTGAGATGACATTGTATCACTACCAGATGAAAGCTTTTCTTCTAGTTTTCTCAAACTAAACTCTCGACTAACAACCTTGTTGCGAGACAAAGAATTAAATGTTTCTCCAGAACTTATTGATTCACCACAAGACGATTGCCTGTCATCTTCCTTTTTAGTTCCTAGATCTTTATTATTGTGATGTTTTCTGAGATTTATATATGTAATATTGCCGTCTTCAATGTTTTCTGTTTCATTTTGAAAAGATTTTTTCTCTACTATTTTTATATCTTCAAAATTCAAGTTTATTTGTTTCTTCAAAAGTTCTTTCTTGGCGTCAGTAAAATCTAAACTGACATTATTTGACTTTGGAAAAGGCGAAGAGATAATATCAGATGATATTGAAACTACAGAATAGTTTTTGTTAGAAATATTTTGGTTGCTATTTAAAAGTATGTTCCTTTGTTTTTGTGTGGGACTATTTCCAATATCTTGAGCAGATACTTTTGTGATGTAACTGGTATCGCTCATTCTTTGTACAGCATCAACCTTTTGAAACTCAGGATTATAAATTTCTTCTTTAAGAGATTTACTTCTGACACGTACTTCTTTCAAAGATGGCTGTACTGTTCTTAGTGGAGCTTCATTAATAATCTTTTCATCAACCATGTTGTCTGAATTTGTATTTATTTCAAGGTAATCATCAAGAGACTCATTGCTTTTTGATTTCCATTGCTTTTCTTCAAGGACTACCCTCGGAGAACCAAGCTTGTCTGAATCAAATATGATGTTTGTTGAAAGCACTACATTCGAAGGTTTGCTATCCACCCTATTTAGTTGAACCCTCAGAAACTCCGGTACATGTGAGCTTGAAGAAACCGGTGTATATTTAGGGGTCTGTGTTCGAGGGGAGGGGATATTTTTTTCTGTATTTAATTTATTTTCAGTTTCTGAATTGGATAAAGAAATTGTTTTTGAATGTTTGAAGGAATCAGATGGTTTTAACATAGCTCTTTGATTCACAGACACTGTTTCCTGAGGAGCAGACTGAGCCACTGTGATACTCTCAATATTACTTGCATTTGTTTGCAACAAGGTGTCTATAGGGTGTAATTTGACTCCTGATGTCATGGGAACTATCACTTGCTGTGTGTAGCTGCTGATACTTTCTGTTGAAGAAGACTTTTTGCTTCCCAATAACATATCAGGAGAAGTTGACCTCTTTCCTTCACTAAAACTATTAATGCTATCTAAGGAAGATGATTTTTTCATCATATACTTGGAATTATTTACTTTTGAGTTAGCACTTTCTGTCTTATTGAAACTAGAGGTTTCCTTCATAATGCTTCTTGTCGTTACTGACACATTTTTTGTATAGAGTCTCCCATGAACTTCAGGCATCTTTTCAACTATAGGTTGCGACTGATCTAAATCTCTATCAGGAACATGGATATTCTCCGATGTTTCTTCAATTAGATTCACTTCTTCAAAAGTACCACTTATTTGAGAAAGAGAATTATTTCCCTCCAATGAATCAGCATAGTCATTCACAGACTGGTTCATCTGTTCAGTAAATACAAAATTGGTGACAGGTTTGTTATAAGTATCTTCACAATCCACATGATCAGCATTGATTATCTTTCGTTGAAAGTCTATTACTGAATTACTCGTAGGCTGTCGAGAAGGTAATGAGTATTCTACATCTGCTCTAAAACTATGAGATTTCTTCACAGGGATCTTAGAGCTTGAAATATTATCACTGGTCGTATGTATCAATGATGTGTACTCCCTTTCATCATGATCCAAATCATTATTTATGTTCATTATGTTTTGCTGGAATGGTGACAAGCCTCCAAATTTAAGTTTTGAATTCAATTCTTTCTCGATATGTTCATAAGATTTTAGGGTGTAATCAGGAGTGTTCCGCCAAGGAGATGCAGTCGCAAGAGGTTTATTGGCTGCTTCTGGCCAGGTTGGCTTAGGAGGTGAGACAGAGTATGATACCTCCATTCGAGTGACTGGATCAGGGGGTGGTTCGAATATTGGGATGGACTCCATGTGATGTGTGGTCTCCAGGCGGCGATCCAGCTCTGGTGTAGCGGGTATGTTGATAGGCTCTACTCTCTGTCGAGTAGAAGCAGTGCCTCTTGTTCCACCTCCAACCTTTGCCCCATACTGTTTCACGTTCTGATACTGCTGCACCGACATACTAGATATATACTCAGTCACACTCTCATTAGCATATCGGCCCTTACCATCAATACGTTTGGGAACAAAGGGTCCTCCATCGTTAATGTGTTTTACAGATTTTAGGTTACTTGTCTGATCAACTTCCTCCAATTTTTCTTTCTTCTTCTTGCCACTCCTCCTTGACAACAACCTTCCAAAAAAAGAGGAATCATCTTTTTTCTTCTCTTCTTTTTCTTTTCTTTCTTCTGGAACAAATTTTTCATCTTCATCCTCCTCACCAACAGCGATGAAAGTCGATTGTAGCTTTCTAACATGTTCACTATGTTCAGGCTCCATTACAGTTTTAACATAGTGTCGAATCTCAGTCTTGGTGGCGCTAGATCGACTTCGAACCAGTTTTACAGGAGTTCCTCCTTCAGACAGGGCTAATCCAGGTGGAAGGGAAGCAGATTTTAGTTGAATCTCGGCGGGCAACATTCCAAGCAGAGGTGCCTCAGGCAAAGGCCAAGCAGATCTGCGCATCACAGCATCATCACTGATGCTAAGAAGCTCGTCAGTAAAGTCTGTAATTAAATAGAGCCATGCATGAGCGCAACAAGACAAAGCACTAATTATCACACGTTATAGACATGCAAAAGCAAACATAAAGCACACAAAATGCAAACAAAGCACTCCAAATTCCTGGGGGAAATTTAAGTAATATATTTTTTGTCAGACTAGTTAAATTAACATTTAAATATGGCTGTTGTTGTTGGTACAAGACTATTTCTACCGTGAAATCTTTTTAAAAGTTGTTTGCAATATAAATATGTTGTTAATGTTTGAATAAACATAGTAATTTTTGGTGTCCCTCTTGACTATTTATAAATGTAAGCTAATGAACAAATATAGACTCCCACTATGCTAATAAGAATTGCATAGAATATAAAATGAACTAACTGTTGTATACTATATCAAGTCTTAAGAAAGTAAAGAAGCAAAAGTTTGATTTTTACTTAGACTTTAGAATACAAATCATAACTAAAATCTGTGAGTTAGGCCATTGGTGGGAGTTTTAACAGAAGTGCTAAATGACTAGTGTTGGGGAGGTAGACAAAATTATATAAATAAAAGACCAATGCACTGTATTAACCTCCCTGGTATATATTATTGAGATTGAAAAAAACACAAAAAATGGTTAAACAATTATTAAGCTTGAAGCAAACAAAACTGTCAATCAACAATAAAACAAAGCAAAAAACTGTTAAATTATGTTAATAAAATCAAAAAGCATTGTGGCTACACAAAAAAAGCCAAACAGAAATGGATGATCATTAAAAAAAAGGAAGCAAAAGAATTATATAAAGAGTGAAAAAATGTTTTTATCCCTATGTATTATAGATGGTACAGTCACTCACATTGCATTGTATTTCCCATTTAGCTTATCCTGTATTACCTGCTTCTGTGGTCACATTGTCAAAGGTGTCAATCTCACAGGAGACTAGACTGCCGATGACAAGGAGATTGGTGTTTGAGTCCCTGTCAGTTTTACTGAGGTTTTTTACCTAAAGGTTTTTCACTCTCCCTCCATTCAAATATGAGTACACTTCCTCTAAATTCAACCTTCCTCATCCCTAACTCATTAGCGTAATCAATACATATGCATATAACCTGAACAGATAGTAAGAAGCTTGTCCTTTTGTTTCAATATATAAACAGTGATTTACTTTCAAACTGGTTTTTATGATAAAGACATACATTTGTTTATCATTATAAACAGATAAAAGTTTATAACAAGATAGATTATATAGGTCATAATCCACAGAGAAGAAAAAAACAGTCAACTTAACATAAGGGGGTGGGATGGGGGCCTGCCTAAAAATCTGATGGAAATATCTAATAAATTATTACTAGCTCAGGCACACAAAGAGCAATGGCCATAAATGTCTTAAGGGTTGACTTAAAATACAACAAATATTAGAATTATGTAATTGTAAAAACACTATATTATCTATTGAATCGAATGTTCGTTCTGGTTTGTATTGTATTTAACACAAATAAAGTTACATAGGTATAAATGATTGTTGTTTATATTTATTGAGGAGGTGTGATTTTACATTTCAACCATTTGATATGAATACTATTTCTTTATTCTTGAATTAGTTTTAACTAACTAGATACTGAGTAATATATTTTGAATGTGAGCCATATTGTTCAAATCTCAAGAGAGAGAAAAAGGTACGTGATTGTAAAATAAAAATGAAAGTTTAATCCAATAATGACATACCTTCTGCTGGTTCTGGACTAGCACTTCTCCCTGATGCTTCTTCATTGAGTTCAGGAGTTGCTGGGAGAGGAGTGGCCGCAGCAAGCTAAACAACACATCATTTCTTTAAAATGGACTGCTTTGGTGGAGATAATTTTAGTTACTGATTTATCACCTGGGAGTGCAAAAACATGTGCATGTGTGATAAATCTACAAAAGGACAAATAAATATTTAAAAAGATCTTTGTGGTCTTCATAAGAAGTGTTAAGAAGGTTACCTTATTGGATTAAAAAATATAAATATTGTAGATTTCTACTTGATAGCCTGTCTAGGCAGTAAAGAGATAAAGAATACACTTTTATTAATGTGTAGTAAACTATTAAGTTGCTGAAAATATTGCTTTCCTATATAAACTATTTATGTGTAATATTTTGTCAAAATTCTATTAATATAAATTTAAAGATAATACATAGGGCTCGGCAGATGCCGATAACAAATCCGATTTATCAGCCGATATTGGCACAGTTGGCCAAGAATAATCTGGTGTTTTTTTTACCATGCAGATATTTTAAGCCGATAATTCAAAATCTATAGATATATTTTAAATTCTCAATTTATGAAAATATTTTTCATAGTTCAAACAAAACTATTTAAATACAGTCTCTTATATGTAAATACAAATTCTTTAATATTGTGTTAGATATTTTATCTTATAATAAACAGCAAAACCGACATTTCAAACAAAATAAACCAGTCTATTTTATTGACCTTAGGGTTTATTTCAAATTATGAAATACTTGATAATTGATAAATATATTAGAGATAAGTATTTCCTCAAGTAACAAAGTTAAACACTATCAAAAACAATATTAGGTGGACCAGTATGATTTTATTTGTTATAGATTTATACAAAATTAAAAATACATCATATTATGGTTCTAAGTAACGTAATTCTAATTGAATACCAGTTGTATACCAACCTATATGAAATATTACTTACATCTTTCAGTACGAGCCAAGACTTGAGCACAGCATTTTGCTTTATATTTAAATAATTTTCATTTTGGATTAGAGTTATTTATATTTTATACACCCACTATTTATCTGTTGGTTTAATTAACTAAACTATATTTTATTTATGTAACCATAACTTATTCACACAGCAAAAACAACAAATATGTCCAAGATAACTTATCATTGTTGTGCTATTGCATACTCTAGGGGCTAGCTGCACAGAGCCACGTTCAGTAATCATGTGTTTTTCTTTTCTTCATCATGCATGATGTCTGCTGTATGCCAATTACTGAGCACCCCAAGATCCGCTCGATCGATCGCTCCCAAATTTACCGCTGTTTAGTTATTTTGTCATTTAACTGTGAATTAATATATTGATCATTTAATTGAGAATTAATAATTTAACAAACGACAAAGACAAAACTTTCCAATGCCTGAGAACATTTTTATTCATACCTCAATAAAAAAAGTACCTAGAAATGTCTTTCGTGGCATTTTACCCCCTGTTTTGGTGGTTAACCTTAAAGGTATAAAAGTGGTAAACTTTGATAATTCTTGTTTTTGAGTATAGTTACTGTACACTTTTGTAAAACTGCAAAAAAACAAAACTATTTTACAGTGGTTACCTGCAAAAGGGCTTATTGGCCCAGCCCTAATAATAGACGATTCTTTCATTTAGTAAACCCTATTTAAGACACATAAAATGGTTTGTGCAAATTCTCTGATCTATCGACAGCTCACTTGCATGACAAGAATAGTGTTTATCTGTCCCATATATACATGTTTTAGCAAGTACATGTCTTTTTCACATTTGATTCAAACAATTTGAGATGGATTTAAAAAAATACTGACAGCACATAATAGTGCCTATAAAAATACCATCCTAGTTTCCAATACAATAGAAATAAAGATATGATATATTTTGAAATTATTTAACTATTCTACAAATGTGTGTTGCTAGTTTAAAAAAAATCAAACTATATTTTAACATGAAGCTTATCCACAGAGGAACACAAAGAAAGAAAGAAAGAAAGAAGGGGTTTTATTTGTTACAGTAAATCATGTTACCTGTTGTACACGGCGTCTGCGAGGAGCTCCATGGGTTCTCTTTGGTTTTACCGCCATCTTGTGCCGTGCTGCACTGTGGCTGAGTGGTGCCGCCAACACTCCCAGGTCTAGTTCGGAATCTGAGAGGAAGTAAATCACTCATAATGATGCATGCAATTAATTTATATAAGGTTTTTCCCTCAACATACTTAATAATATATTTATTTTAGTTATACACCGATTATGGTAAAAGGGGCCTTGTCATTCTTTTGTAAATAACGTGCTTTAAAGTGCTTACCAACAATCCACAAGGACTTATAATGGGCAAAACTGAAAAAGTATGTCAAGAATACAAAGATATTAAAATTGTATAGTGAACTACCAATGGTTGAGACATTGCAAGAGAATCTTTTTTTCATTAAAATATAAAATTAAAGTATTTCATGACAGTAATGATATTTAAATAATTGCTCAAGTTTGCTCCTTGTTTGTGATAAAAACTAAATAATATAAATTTAGAGCTAGAACTGCAAATATAACAGCCAATAGGGTAGAATTATTGACAGAAAACATGTTTGTATTCCAACAGGCCCCATGAACGAGTGCATGTTAGAGGGCAAGATTCACAAAATTGTTACTTATGGAGAGATTAAAAACAAAAAGGGCATCAAAATAAAGTTTGCATGAGAAGAATGGAGCCCTAAAAGGTTTAGAGTTCTGTCATATTTTATAATACAATCAGTTAAGAAATAACTTGTAACATGAACCAACTAATAATGTAATATATATAATATGCTCAAAGTAAAAATTTAAAAATATTTATACAGCACCTATGACAATAGCTAAGATGTGATAATAATTGATGTTACATGTATGCACATTAGTAAAGATAACTTATGAATTGTGAAAATATCACATTTTTACTTTACAAAAGTATATAAGTTAATAACTTAAAATCAACTTACCATTTTCATGAATTACTTTCTTTTCGTGTAAGGATAGTTTTGAGGAATGTCCTGAATTTTGTCCAAGAGAGTCCTAAAAGAAATGTTGCTCAATTAGACAATGATATCAACAAGTTTATATAAACTCTAACTTTATACAATTTTTATTTTTCATATAACGTTACTAGGAATCAGAATAAGGACCTTCTAAAGAGAGTTCAGTGTGCACTTGAATTTGACTCAAAGGACTGAGGTTCGTTCACTGAATGGATTCAATGTGCCCTCCCGCTACACCCACCATTTACTATCCTCCTTTTAGATTCAAGTCACTAGTAGCCAACAGATGTAGCTTTGTCCACAGTTTGTTTTTACAAACGAGTCTTACTACCAGTCAGATCTATCACCAAATCTTCACTAATAGGGTGGATGTGATGAAAGTAGGATTTAAAGGAAATTTAACCGGCCAGGATTAAAACCCTGAGATCGTCACTGGAAGGAAATCCAGTCGATGTGGTTTATATCCATGTTAAAAATTCTTTTTTACCAAACCTAAAATATTTTCTTCTTCAATTAAGTGGAAAATGACAATCTGGACACGGGAATCAAACCCAGGACTTTTGACTTTGGGCACCAATACTCTAACACTGGGTCATCCTGGCAGAGCATTGGCACACAAAGTCAAAGGTGCCAGGTGAAATACCTGTGTCCAGGATGTTATTTTTCACTTGATTAAATTTTGTGCATATAGACCAAACAGGTTGTAAGATGCGGTGCTAGTGATAATAATAGTAGTAATAATAATAATAATAATAATAATAGTAATAATAATAATAATAATAATAATTTTATTTAACTACCAGGACTGATCCTGTGGATAATCATCACATATCAATTTGTGAAACTCATGAATTAATACTATATTATATTTACTAGTAAAAATCCTCACCTCATCCATCTCTGAACTGCCCATGCTAAGTAGACTTCCATCACTACACGTGCTGTGTGATTTGGTAGGGTTTTCCTGTGAAATAAAATATTAAGAACATTAAGTTTGTATACAGATGAAATAACAGTTTGACTATCCTTTTAGAAAATATATAATATTATTGAATTAATTAGCTGATAATTGCCCCGTGATCGAGCACTAATTAAAGCGGTACGGTACCTTGATGATATAATTGGTAATTATAGCTCAGTGATCGAGCGCCAATTGTTGAACTATTGAATTAATCGCCCCACGTTGGGCACCATTTATAATATTATTGAATTAATTAGCTGATAATTGCCCCGTGATCGAGCACTAATTAAAGCGGTACGATACCTTGATGATATAATTGGTAATTATAGCCCCGTGATCGAGCGCCAATTGTTGAACTATTGAATTAATCGCCCCTCGGTGGACCCCATTTATAACATTCCTGTTACTGTCTCTACGTTGTGCGCCTTTTATAACATTATTAAATTATGTTGATGATAGTTGCCTCGTGTTTGGGAGATATTTATAACCTTTGAAATAATACACAATTATTAGGTTAGATGTGATTTTATTTTAATATCACTATTGTCTTGATCGTAAAACTGATCATGTCATTAACTATTTCGAGACGCGACTGGTAATGATAACACGACCGTACGTATCGAAGGCTGGAGTGACAGTCACAGTCAGGGTGCTGCGCCACGTAATATATTATAAAGTTCAAATAAAATTAAATACGTTTATAAAATTAGGACGATATTATTGTCAATGCTCTAACATATTCTTTAGGGGCAAGTCAGTAACATTACAATTATATATTAAAAAAAGGTGTTTAGTGACCAATATTGGCAAACTTTCACGGTATATAAATTAATAGGATTTGATCTACTCACTTTATGAACTGTCAGAAAAAGTTCAGGATTAACTACAGCAGTGGTCAAGGACGTAGTAGGCTATTTTTTCTAAGAGGGGTCCTCTAGAGAATTAAATTATACATTCAGCCAATAAAAGTTTTCACATGTAAATGTTACAGTCCAAACCCCAATTCCAGGACATACTAGATCAATTCAGCCTAGTTCAATCTAGTATATCTTGGAATCAGGTTTGGGTGGTAACATATATTTCAACCTCCTTCCTCTAAGGGAGGTTTATCAAATTCTAGGGGGGTCCGGACCCCCCGACAACTCTACCTCTTTCTGCGTCCTTGACAGGGATGCACCCAGATATTGTCTTTAGGGAGGAGGTGGGGAAAGAGGAGAAATATAATGTAGCAAACCTATAATTTATGTAGTACTTTTTTTGTCCATATGAAAATTTAAGGGGTACTTTTAATTATTATAATGGTACAGTATACTATCGGAAACTCGACCTAATGCGGACTGAGATGGCGTTGAGTTATTGAAATGTCGAGTTTTACATATTAACTTGCATAAGATGCATGTTTACTACATCATGTTTACTAAACAAGGATGAATCACAGTACAGTATCGAATATTATAGGTACAGCTGTACTGTACAGTAGTATTAATATTCATACAGTACAATATAGTATGTGTTAATATAATGGTATATATATATATATGTGTGTGTGTGTGTGTAATATAAAGAAATGCAGTACAGTATTGTACATATATTTTGTAATGATTTAAATAACACGTTATTGAATTGGAAAAATAACAAACACGGCTCTTGTAAAATTACCACACCATTAATGTTCCACTCGAGTTAGGGGACAGCCAGACTGGAACAGCGAACGAGCGACTAACATATAAAATAGAACACATTGGTTGCAATGAGAGTTGGCCAGACAGGAGCAAGCGAGCTTGAAAGATGGAACTGGTTCTATTTTCGAAGCGCGCGCACTCTACCTGGTACAGTCTAGTTTACAGGCGCTAGGCAATATTATTTTGTGTTGGTTCATTGAATGCTAGGAAAACTTCTCATTTTGATTATGATCTTACCAATTAAATTAGGCCGTTAGTAGCAAGTGTGCCAAACCTATTGATAATAATAAAAATGTCAAAATGAGAAGTTCTCATAGCATTCAATGAATCAACACACAATATTATTGCCTAGCGCCTGTAAACTATATATATATGTAAAACTGATATGTTAAAATACTTCAATATTATCAAAATAGGCATTTAAAAATAAGAATCACCATTAGCGTGGAGAGAGGATGAGAAAACCACAACAATAAATCACTTATCATTTTAGAAAACATTCTAAATTCAAAATTAGGTAAGGAGTAGAAATGATATGGTTAAGACTTAGAAACCCCACTTAAGATTCCAATATAAAGGTGATAGGCTGAATAAATAGAAGAATTATTAGAAAAATAATATTATAAAAATTAATCTTAACTTCACAATGATTATATTTAAATAGTGAAAAACACGTTAACCAATGATACAACAAGCATGAGATAAATGAGATAAAAAATTAATAAATTGGTAGATTAAAATAAATCTATGCATATAACAATAGATAGTAAGCCAATTGGTAACCATCAGTCAAAATAAACACGTAAACAACATATTAAAATAATTAATATCAGCACAAAAACTTATAAAAGTACACACAGTTAATGTCTATATAATGGAGATCGTTGTTAAATGGAATCAAAACTTTGAAGAATAGAGTCTTATTAAGTTAAAACATAATGTGATAAAAGTTTTAGAGCGAAAGGCAACAATAAATGAGAATCCAAGTCTTAATGTTGTTCTGTCCCATACTCCTTGGGTTAAGTAATCAGCGTTTAAAAAACCCGATTAAATTCTGGCCGACATGTTTCGGTATAAAATACCATATTCATGGCCCAAAGTCGTCGTGCGGGACACAAGTTACTGTTACGACATAGATGTTGTGACCATAATAAATCACTTGTCAAAAACACCCTCAGTTCACTAAGCCAAGATTCGGAGCCTCCTTGTCAACAACTATCTAGAGCTATCTGCTAATCACGCGCTCGCACGCTCGCCAGTTTGGCCACCCAGTGTATATGTATATATATATATATA